>CAIGRN010153968.1:0-12842 GCA_903798345.1 Fraxinus anomala
AAAACTATTGTTAAAGTAAAATAGATGATATGAGAAAAAAATTGACCAAATTAAAGGCGAAACTTTTTTATATGAAAGAATATAAGGCAAGATTTTATAAAATAACTATCTTGTAGTGACCAGAATTTTTTAAAAAAAGCCAGTTTTATTTATTTAGCCTCCGTCCGTCTTATTTTTAAAGAATTTTATGAAAAATTAATTTTTAAATAGTAATTTTTTGGATAATATGTGATTAAAAGTAGGAAACAAAATTGAATTTACGTGCAAAATATTTTAATGTATGAATGTGTGGTCAAAAATAAATTTGAGAAAAAAAATGAAGACAAACAAGGCTTAGCTTCCTTCTTGATAAATTTATAAAGGGTGATTATATTACTACTACAAAATTTAATTACTATATCATATTATAATCATGCCATAAATAAAATATATTTTAAATAAATACGTCACAACAAAGTTATAATTACATTCTTAATACTATAAAAACTAAAAATATAAAATAAAATATAAAGAGAAATTTGTCGCACAAAAATAATAAAAATTAATAAAATAATTAATTTTTTTTAAAGAGGAGTTATACGTCTCTTTTAAATACACACGTTTGCCGTACATTTCACTATTTTCGATATTCATTGAGATCATTCAATATGTCTATGATATAATTCTTGAAATAAGTTTGGAGAGGATATAGAAGATTTGTGTATTCGACTAGCGTACAATCGTCGAAAAATTTTTAAAGTTAGCTTGTTATCGAAATTTTTGAAATATTAGTTTTGAACGATCTACTTTGACGCATCATAATATTTGCTACGATTGTTCGTTTCGCGTACCATTAAAATGCTGTGGGAATAGTACATTTTAGCGATTAGGGTTTTTCCCACGGGGCGTTTACACGCCTAGCATTTTTCTGGCGATTATATTTATGGGCTATGCCAATAATTAATAATAAGAAAAAAGTATGGCTGCTCATCAGCCTGTATTTTTTTTACTAGCCCCGGGGTCGTTCTTTCCGTATTTAGAAGCACTCTGTTCTGCTAATCAGAAATTCAGGAAAAAGTCGCTTCTCTTACGGTGATAAGGTGTGCCACTAGAGTCAGCTACGGCTGCAGATTTTGGAAGGACTGAAGTTGATTCAGTAAAGAGAGTTTTTGGAAGGACTGAAGATTAGCAGATTGGGTGCTGTCAGGGGACCATTTGATGTCATTAGATACTGATGGGTCCAATCTATTTATGTGACTTCGTAAAGCAAGCATTTAAGGTTATCGGATGTTTGTCTCAATAATAGAGCCAGATTAAAGCCTTACTTGGTTTAGCTAAAAAATAATTTTTCATTAGATTTTGATAAAAGTTGATGAAATATATATTTAAAAAATTGAAAAAAGTTGTTAATCTTATAAAATGTATGATTGAAAATGAGTTTGAAAAAAATAAAATTTAAAAAATAGGATCAAACAGGGACTTGGTATTCGAACACAAGTTACCCTAAGAATTTGTTTTGCCCTAAAGTCGGGGTTTTTTAACTTAGCCCTCACCCTCGTTGGAGGTCATACTTGAGAAACTTCACCTTCACTACACGTTTTATTGTACCAACCATTAGAAATTACAAGTAACAAACAAGGGCTTAGCTTCCTACTTGATAAATTTATAGAGAGCAATTATATTATTACTACAAAATTTAATTACTACACTACATTATAATCACATCATAACTAAAATATATTTTCAATAAATATATCACAACAAATTTACAATTATACTCCTAATATAATTAAAATTAAAAACGAAAAACAAAATACAATATTGTGGTGTACTCATGCTCCCAATATTACTCATCATTTTCTCAATCATTTTTTTTTAAAGACGAGTTATACGTCTCTTTTAAATAACACGTTTGCCGTACGTTTCACTATTTTTGATATTCATTTAGATCAAAAACTATTGTTAAAGTAAAATAGAAGATATGAGAAAAAATTGACCAAATTAAAGGCGTACCTAACTTTTTTATATGAAAGAATATAAGGCAAAATTTTATAAAATAACTATCTTGTAGTGACCAGAATAAAAAAAATGGCCAGTTTTATTTATTTCGCCTCCATCCGTCTTATTTTTATAGAGTTTTTATGAAAAATTAATTTTTAAATAGTAATTTTTTGGATAATATGTGGTTAAAAGTAGGAAACAAAATTGAATTTACGAGCAAAATATTTTAATGTATGAATATGTGGTCAAAAATGAATTTGAGAAAAAAAAAATGAAGACAAACAAGGCTTAGCTTCCTTCTTGATAAATTTATAAAGGGCAATTATATTACTACTACAAAATTTAATTACTATATCATATTATAATCATGCCATAAATAAAATATATTTTAAATAAATACGTCACAACAAAGTTATAATTACATTCTTAATACTATAAAAACTAAAAATGAAAATAAAATATAAAGAGAAATTTGTCGCGCAAAAATAATAAACATTAATAAAATAATTGATTTTTTTTTTAAAGACGAGTTATACGTCTCTTTTAAATACACACGTTTGCCATACGTTTCCCTATTTTTGATATTCATTTAGATCATTCAATATATCTATGATATAATTCTCGAAATAAGTCTGGAGAGGATATAGAAGATTTATGTATTCGACTAGCGTACTATTGTCGAATAATTTTTAAAGTTAGCTTGTTATCGAAATGTTCAAAATATTAGTTTGGAATGGTCTACTTTAACGCGTCATAACATTTGCTAAGATTGACCGTTTCGCGTACCATTAACGAAATGTTCGTATTTTTAAAAAAAAATCAATTATTTTATTAATGTTTATTATTTTTGCGCGACAAATCTCTTTATGTTTTATTTTTCATTTTTAGTTTTTATAGTATTAGGAATGTAAACATACATTTAAAGGTCTAAGTATAGGTAAAAAAAAAAAAAATTTACCACGAGCAACAAGCCGAGCTTCGGCTCGTGCTTATACGGGCCGAACCGCCGATTGACATCACTAGTTGACACACTGCAAGTTTTTCATTGCTCATCCCGAATAATTTAGTTGCAACATGTTGTGGTGTACTTAATAAAATTTATGATTCAACTACAATGCAAAATAATAGTATTATATTATGGCGTGTTCTTATGCAATATGATATCAAATTATTTTCAATTCAATGAAATATCAAATTTTGTTAGCAGAAGTATCGTAACTGGTAATTATATTTTTCAATCATATGTATAATTTACAATCATGTTCAGAGAGTCTTACAAAGCTATATTTGGCCTCTATTTTTTCAAAAAATCATTTTTTCTACATTCTTTTTCAATCACACATTCTCCTATAAAATAATTTCATACGTAAATAAAAAATGTTTCCTTATTTTTTAACCATACATTCCCAAAAAATCACTATTTCAAAATTCTATTTTCCACCTAAAAATGGGTCTTAGACAACGGCTAATTATTAGTTCTAAAATTCCAAATACTCTATCCACAATTTATAATCAACTCCTATTTTATTAATAGCTACTTATTGAAATATAAAAAACCTCTACAATACATTAGTAAAATCAATAGCGTAGAAATTCACGTAAATTTTGAAAACATAGCTTTTATTAGAAAATATTTGTTCATGTTAATAGTTTCACATGGTAATCGAAAAGTTTATTTCATAATCTTTGATGATGTCAGATCTTTCATAGGATGTATCGTGATTGAATATGCTGAGACTATTTTAAAAGTAAAAATATTATTATATTTCATGTTTTCGACATATCTTATTGCTTCCTTTATACAACTAAAATTCGGCGATTAACTCATCTTTGTAAACTATATTTTGAAATATTCTCCTCGTACCAATAAAAAGGAATTGTGTGAATATTACAAGAAGCTAATGTTATCGAAAGATAAGTAGTTCAAAATTGATGCAGATGAATGTGAAGAAAAGAAAAGAAAGAATCATGCTACGTGTACATTTTATTTGACATCATCTTTGACATTGTGTTAGGTGTCGTAGCATGATTGGACAGTTTCTAAAAACACACACTTTGCCGCCAACAAAGATTTTGAAAACAATGGAGTGCAAAAAATAATGTCGAACTTTGAGTTTACAAGTGGCTTTAACCTGAAAGAAATTAATTCTCAAAGAAGTCTACAAGTCCGAGTATTTGACTTATAATTCAATGTCTAAAGATGGACAAAAAATTGTACATAACATAATTAATTCAATTTTAATTTGTCTCGCAAGTGAAATTGGACCCACCATAATTATAGCACGGATTATTCTAGTGGTACATCACCACTTACCTAAGGGTGTCTAACACCATTAGACGCCATTAGGATAATGGACACCCTTAGGTAACCCCCGATGTACCAGTATAATCATCCATTATAGCACTAATCCCACGAGTACAAAACTATATATATGCCCTTGTTTGATTCTCATTCTCATTGTCATTTTCATTTTCATTCTTCTATTAATTTTCAACCACACATTTTTCAATAAAATAATATTTTTCATCACATTAATAACTTTTCCTTCTTTTTTAACTACACATTTCTCATCATATCACTATTTAAAATATATTCTTTCCCCAAAAATCTCCGTCAAACAGTGAGATTAGGGCTGGACAAAACTCCAGAACTGAATCGAACGAACCGAACCTGACCCAAACCGAACTGAACCGAGCGGTTCTTCCTAAATTAAATACCTGAACGGGTACCCGAATCGAGAACCGAAAAGTTTGGTTCGGTTCTTGGTTCCAGACCCAGAACAGAATAAGAACCGAATCTTCCTAATTTTTTTAATTTTAAATAAACCAAATTATTTTATTTTTTTCTAAATAAATTTGTTAGCTAATTGTTTTAGCCTAAACTTAAAATATGATTTCCATATTTCTAGTTGAGTTTTACGAGACATCAAAACGACCCAATTTTAAGCTTTAACAAGACCTCAATACGACCTACACGGTGACTTATAACAAGGAGTATCGATCTTTATATAATGTTGATCTTTACATAATTTCAACATGCCCGTATTTTATCAAAGTGATTTTACAATGTAATTCCTCTATTGATAAATAATACAAACAAGTTAAATACTAAGAGAAGCTAACACTTCAATGAATAGCAACAAATGGTATAGTTCTTCATATAAAATTATTGACTCTAGAGATAGACTTATCATTTATGTAAAAACAGTTAGTCGGCCCAAAACCTCGTTAATTGATCTTTACGGTGCTTCCTTCATAAGTGGAGACAGAATAAAGCGTCCATAATAAAGAAGTTTACTGTTTTCTCTTAGCTCAAGTTTTAGATGAAAAACGTTGATAAATATAATAGATAAAAATTAGATCCAACCAATCGAAATTTTCAATGAGAAGATGAATAAGAGTCAAATGCAATTTTAGTTCAAAAATCTTATCAAAATATTTTTCCTAATTTAATGAATGATTACAATAAATTAAGTACTAAGAGATAAATGAGAAACTTTTTTGATGATTATTATTTTACAAGTTTGATTCAATCAATCAAAATTTTCAAGATAAAGAAATAGAAATGTTTATGAAATGTAAATGCAAAGTTCTTCTTGAAAATATATTTCTCTTTTAAAATTGATATAAATAAGTTAAGCACAAAGTGAGATGAAATACTTTGATGAGAGAAATTATTCAAGAAGTTTGATTCAACAATCAAAGTTTTTGTTACGAAGAAATAAGTGAAATAAATGTAAAAATGTAAGTTTAAAGATGATTTTTCACAAACATATTTCAAAAGAAGTTCTCTAGTTGTTGTAATGAATTTAAAATAAAATGGTATTTATAACAATTAAAATGTCAAAATTTTTGACCATCCGGACGGCCCATCCGGACGTCCACATACTGAACTAGACAACCAAATTGGCTGCTGTGCGTCAGAATTTAGAACGGTTAAAAATTTGATCGTTGGACGAACCGAACGTCCCCTTGGACAGTGTTTTTCCCCGGATTTTTCTTTCTTGATTGTTTTGAAAAATGTAGGCTTTTGAAAAACATTTTCATTTAATTTTTCAAGATAAGCGATATTTGTAAAAAGTTTAAATAAGAAGTTGAAATTCTTACCTTTTGAAAAATAATTTTCATACAAGCGTTTTTATGAAGTAATTTTTTCTTGTGCATAAAAATTCATCTTTTGAGCTTTTAATGATTTATTTCTAAGGATTAAAATATTAGCACATTTATATTTAAACTAAGAAATCTAGTCTTTGATCTTATTTCGAAATTTGCCTTTTAGACTTCTCGTCTTGATATTTCTTTGATATCATCTTTCATGCTCTTGATCTTTCTTGACATTCATCTTTTAAGTTCTCGTTTCGAATAATTTTACTTGAATGTTTAACGTTCACTTTGATCTTTGTTTTGAGTCCGATTTATAATTCTTGATTGATTTTGACATTGATCTATTATTACCCGAAATGAATTGTTAGAAACAATATTAATCTTGTTTGTTATGATCAAAATATTAAGGATGAAATCAACCATTGGTCAACACACGTGCCCGCGCAAGGAGTGCAAATCACGGATCAAATTGTACATTATACCTTGAACTTTTGTGCGGGCTAACCTACGTACACGAATGTCAGATTGAATGGACCAAAATTGGCCCCTTAAGAGGGTTCACGTTTCGCCTTTATTTCCTATATTGTTTTAAATTTTTTTCTTCGAAGTGGCTATAAAACATGTAACTTCCGGTCCATAATGCCTTCAATAAGAGACTATTTATATAGTCAATTTCTTCTTCATTCCATACATGAAATCTCTCATTTCTCTCCATACCCTACTTGCAATTCTTTCTGTCCAAAGTCTTGGTGGTCATTTTCCGACAGAATTTCAGTTATTTGGACAACTTATCACAATATTGAATTTGCCTCAACTATACGAATTTTTTATCGTCCTGACTCCTATGTTATGTTAATTGGTATGCTGACAAAACTCAATGCACTTGATCATCATTGAATATCTATAACAAGTTACTTATACATTTTTATTGTTTCTCATAATTGCAAAAATCGACAAAATCAACTTTCGATATATAATGAAACTTGTTATACCATAAATGGTAAACGACAAAAACATATGAAAACGGGAATCCATGCAAGCCAAGTAGGGAGTGCGCATACATATGAATAGTTGATATAGTTATAAATGATTTGATCTATCAAGATTCCGAACATTGCTCGGTTGCAGCATGACTCCTTGAATATTTGTAGTCAAGTCTCCATCAATATAAATATCGGCGTAGTTTTCCAACATATTGTGAGAGATCCATTGTTGATGACTCAAGGAGCTCCAAAATGTGTATACAATTTACACTATAAAATTTATTTTTGAAGCCTAAAATAACGTGGTGGAACTTCTAATAGAGTGTATCACATAAAATAAGAAACTCTAAAATGATAAAGCATATCTAATAAAATACTAATGAGCTAAGTAGTCTGTAAACGATAGTAATTGATCAACTTACCATTATTATTTAAAAAATGGACTTTCCATTGAATGGACAGTGAAGTGGATACATGATTTTCTATTTTTTTTTAGTACGTTTTTAATAAAAAATCGTTGGTTAAAATATACTTTTGATTTTATAACATAAATATATTAATTAAATTTTAAAAATTTTAATTTACCAATACCAATTAGGGCAGCCAAGTTGAACCATTTCCCATCCTCAACACGGGACAAATATCTCACCTCACCGTCACGTGAAATTCCCATCCTTGAGTGATTTAAACATGTAATTGATTCTTTCATAAATATAATCAGTGATAATTAGGTCCTCTCTATTTTCCATTTTTTTTTCAATTTTCAACATTACTTCATCTAATTTAAACTCTCACCAAAACAATATAATATTGCATATTTAAATTTTTTTAATAGCATACTATAATTAGTTTTAATGAATTATCTAATTCATAAGTCATAACTGTTTTGCCGTAATTTCTTGGATGTAATCTCATCTAACTGATTAAGCTTATACTCTATCCAATATTAACGTAAGAATCTATAAAGGAGATTTGGAATTGGAAAGTTTTGTGAACAACCAACAGCTCATTTGAATCTCCAGAGGTATATTAATTTTGCATTTTGAAAGCTATATTGTTTATTTAGGTGTTTGTGGCGTCAAACCTCATAAAAAAAAAAACAAAAAGGTCCTATAGCACTACGTAAAATTCATATAGCAGTTCATATAGCTACTTTATGTCCTTAGGTCACTATCACGATCACGTATCTTTCCATAGAACTTATCCACTCCATTATCCTTTGTCCAAGAATTTTGATGGGGATGTACATTCTCCTTCTAGGCATGTAGTGATCTACCTATAAAACTCCGATGGTCTCACTGGAACCGACTCATTTCTTGCTTGACTCGATTCTCTTGAAAAATTCTTAGATTTTCACAACTTAAGTGACTCTCATTGTCTGTCATGCTAATAGGCACTTGTCAGATCTACTAGATGTCATTGAAAGTCCTTTGTGCATAACATTGATAACCTAGGTTAGTGTACTGTTACCTTGTGGGATGAGAATGAATCCTAAGTAATAAATATACCCTTGTATTTTGTCCAACTCAATTGTTAAATCAATATTTTTTTAACTGTAGACAAGGTACGTTCATTGTTAGTGCGTATCTAGCCCACTTCGAAGAGGTATTGCATATTTTTTTATATTTATGAAGCTCCCACTACACCAAAAAGAGCCTTTTGCAGCGGTCAAACTGCCAATCACTTTTTGTAGCGTTCGCGCGTATGTTGTAAATCTCAGTGTTGTCGTAGAGTGACAGGAAACGACAACGTTTTTTAAACGTTGCCAAAAAGGTTTTTGGCAATGTTTTTCAAACGTTGCAAATAACTACTTTTTGTAGCGTATTTTGAACGGTGCCTTTTTTTTAATTTTATTATTATGCAAATTGATTGGCAAAATTGAAAATGACTCATTATAAACAAAATTTGGAATTGCATAAAAATTAATAATTTCATTACAATTTTTTTAATCCATACACTTCAACATTAGAATGTGATACAACACCACCTAAATAAATTAAACATGAATATCCATTTAAAATATCACTAATCCAAACAAAATATTGCAGCCATTTTCCATTAGGGGAAAGGCAAAAAAATTGTTCAGAATGGAAGAAGAAAATATAAGATCAAGCGCTAATTTCCCAGGCATACTTCATCTTCCTGTCCTTGACGCCTGCGCCTCTTCTGCTTTTGCAGCCGTCTTTCTTGTTCCGCTTCCACCAGCTCTAGAGTTGAAACTTCTCTTCCAATAAAAACCTGCATCTATGCAGAGAAGGAAAAAATTAAAAAAAAGCAGTGTGAAACGATGAGGAATCTTTAGCTTGTAAATAGCAGGACTTTTGAAGTTTAGATTCAAGTAGCATATGCAAACACTTTAATCAAACCTCTATCATAGGATAAAATCGAGATAGCGCCCATGTTACTTCTTCCTCTCCAGTTCGATCCTTTCTTGCTGCATTCTTCCTCTAATAAGAAAACAAAAAGGTTAGAGAACCATCAGTCTCAGTTCTAGAACCAACTGAAGTTCTGGAACTGACTTTAAGCATTTTGACCGGTAAATATTTACCTTTGCTGAATCAAACTTAAGTGAAAAAATCCCTTGTGAAGTCTTTCTTGAATCTGATCCCTCGAGCAATTTCATATTTTTCACTGCCTTCATGTCCTCACTTGATAATTTTGCCAACTGAAGTAGTAAAATAGCAGCCTCATCAATTTTATCTAATATTTTAGATCAATTATATTACTTCGAGCATCCACAAAAGATAATATCAAGGCTAAGAATCACATAAATGGATAAAATTTCCTCCACTCCCTGCTCAGCAAATGGATACTCATCTTCCTACGACCTTGTACGAGTCGGTGGCTTCAATCAATATCCATTTTAATGACCAACAAGGGCTTGACACAACTCTTTTCAGCACTCACTATTGCCTGAAACTAGTTAACGTTGAATGAGGGAAAATATAGCCTTTAAATTTGAATTATCAAACCAATGCTACGTGAAATTTCCTGAAGTAAATTGAAAGCAGAATCATTTAGTTCGGCAGAAATGACTCTTTAAATCTAATTCCACCATAAGTAGTTTATATCCTGAAGTAAATTGAAAGCAGAATCATTTAGTTCGCTCCAAGTCTTGTTGTATGTGGGAGGGAAAATATGCCATGGCGTTGGATCCAAATTGTGTCCCACTATAGTTTTGGTTTGTGAAGCAAATCTATCTACCTGTAATAATCATTTCATCAAATAGTTGGTGTACAATACACACAATCATGAATACAGAACATACAAAAAGCTCTATGTAAACAATCTATCAAACAGATGGCGAGCAACACCCAATATCGTGATCTGAGAACATGGAAAAAGCTACCCAAAAAATATAAAAAAGAAGATATAAATACCTCCAGAATGAGCAACACTGAAATGAGGGGTGCACAAATAATGCGTCAGGTTAATGTGGGGCTCTTCGATTTGCAGGTCGGGCTTTTCGATTTGTAGGTCACCTAAGGAAATAAGTGTGCCGGTCGCCTGAGTGCAGGATTGGAAATGGCTGTGTGTGTGTGCGTGAGAGAGAGAGAGAGAGAGAGTGAGAGAGGCGGAGACGAGAGGAGGAGGAGAAATTAGGGCTTTTAATTTTTAACAAAGTTTTGACACTTTTCGTAATGTATACTTTTCGCAACATTTTTCGAACAAGCGAAAAGTGAACGTTGCAAAAGGTCACTTTTCGCAACGTTCATTTGAAAAATGTTGCAAAATGTCATTTTTCGCAACATTCACTCACATGAACGTTGTAATTGACCTTTTTATCAACATTTAATCAATGAATGTTGTCTTTTAAGTGTTGCTAAAGCCTACTTTTGTTGTAGTGTCCTCACATCACAGCATTTAGGTTTATCGATGGTTTGAATCTTAAAATTTTGCCTAGTCATATTCTTGCATTTCAATCCTTGGATGACACTTACCAACATGCCAACCTATGAAACCTATCATTCCTTCTTCACCAAGCATGTCATAAGCTCGATCTACCATCCTTGTCCCGACAGTCACATTCTGAGTCTAGTTGTGTTACCTTGAGGAAGAAATCGAGGTTTCTATTGTTGAGTCAAATGAATATTTTGATAGCGATGATGAGGAATTATCTATCGTGTTTCCACCTAGGTTAACTAGCCCACATGTCCTCGATTTCATTCCGAAGTTGTTCTTGCCTAATCTTTTGTGTGAATCTAACATTGCCTTTAGTATGACTTTCCCTCCACGGTATGATACTCTCCTACGTTGACATGTGTTACAAGGTCATTGTTCGTTCATATATTTTTTTCTATCGACATTCAGTTGTTACCTACTAATTATCGTCATATTGTTTTATCCCCGTATTTTGTTGATTTTCATGCTGAGTTTAAACGATAATTTGTTTTCCATCATGAAATTTTTGATCTTACATTTTACATACAATTTAGGCACATATACTTTCATGTAATTTTATGTCTTATTATGTGTTTCTTTAGCACAATTTTCAAAATATATGACGAAAAAATTAGATCATTCACTTGAATTTAATTTATTTAGCTGGTCCTTACACTTAAATGATATTTTATTTTCAATATAGTAGGATTGTTTCCTTATTGGGACACATTTGAGCCATAAGTATTGCACTCATTTGTTTTTGTAGGTCAGTCTACTGAGCTAGTGCATTGTGCTACTCATGTGGATTTCATGGTAACTTATGTCGATGAGTTGCACAAGTTGTTGCTTAATATAGTTCATTATGGCTACTTGATCAAAAAGAAAGATTCTTCCTTAGCTGTGATGTTTGGGATGATATTCTATTTTAGTTGTCATTATATAATTGGTTTTGTTATTTGGTCAAGAAGAAAAATTGTCCTCCTTAGTTAAGGAGTTGCGGTCTATCTCGCAGAAGTCGAGTTCTCTTAGTCGGAGATAAATTATGGAGTATTAGAAGAGATATTATTATATGTGGTTTTTAATTTTGATGTGTATTTTAGGAAACATTATTAGGATTTGATTTGTTAATTTTTATAGTATTTTCTTACTTATAATTGAGTTTTATATATACGCGATGTAACTCATAACATTGATATATGAAATAAATTGATACTCTCCATCTTGTTCTCTCTTTTTCCTTATCATCTTATGTCAGTGTTACCATGACTAGTAAATCTTAGGTTCAAACCTGGCAAAACCCTTACCATTTTACAGTTCAAAAGAATCGGTCAAAACCTTCTTCTACTTCAAATGCTCAGAAGTCCCCTCAACACCACAAAAACAATTCTTTTTATCTCAAAATATAATCGTTCTCAAATCCAGTGGCGGAGAGAGGGGTGGGCTGGACACCCCAGCTCAAGCCATTTTTTGTTAAAAAAAAAAAAATTGATTATAGCCCATTTTTTTCTACTGTCCAACCCAGTAGCACCCCGTACCATTGAATTCTGGCTCCGCCCCTGCTCAAATCCCAATTTATAGGTTGGAAGCAGTTCAAGATTTTGGTCTAATCATTTAAAGTAAAAACGCAGAGTATGGATTCAAAAAATATTTTAACATTTTTCATCACAATTTATTTTACATTTAAAAAGTCAATATTTTGTTTAAAAAGATTACAAATTATTGTTTAATTCTAGAAAAAGAACACAAAACAAAAACCAAAACAAAAACAAAAAACCAATAAAGGAAAACAAAAATAGAAAAACAGTATGAAGCCTTTTTTCTTTTCTTTTCTTCCTTTTTTTTTTTTTTTTTTTTTTTTTTTTTTTTTTTTTTTTTTTTTTTTTTTTTTTTTTT
>CAIGRN010154015.1:0-12754 GCA_903798345.1 Fraxinus anomala
TTCAATTAAGGCGCACGCCTCCCAAAATTAGCCTCAGATTACACGCCCCAAGGCACCTGTCATGCGCCTCCAATTGAGGCGCGCCCCGACCGTTTTTTCATACCATGGTCCAATCTGATGATATCTTTTGTATATTTTTTTGACTATTAAAATCACAAGGGAAAGATAGCGAGTTCATAATAATAGAATGACAGAAACGGCAATACGGTAGAATAAGAGATTTGAGTAAAATTTAGATCAATTTGATTAAGTTGGGCTTGGCTAAAAATTGAAAATAGTAAAATCATATTTTAGGTTTGAGCTAAATTAATTAGTTAGCAAATTCATTTAGAAAAAAATAAAATAATTTGATTTATTTAAGATAAAAAATTAAAAAAATTAGGAAGATTCGGTTCTTATTCAGTTTTTCGGTTCTAGGTCTAGAAGCGAGAATTGAACCAAACCAAATCCGACGGTTCTCGATTTAGATATCCATTCGGGTATTTAATTTAAGAAGAACCGCTTNAATTCATTTAGAAAAAAATAAAATAATTTGATTTATTTAAGATAAAAAATTAAAAAAATTAGGAAGATTCGGTTCTTATTCAGTTTTTCGGTTCTAGGTCTAGAAGCGAGAATTGAACCAAACCAAATCCGACGGTTCTCGATTTAGATATCCATTCGGGTATTTAATTTAAGAAGAACCGCTTGGTTCGGGTCAGATTCGATCTAGTACAGTTCGAGAGTTTTGTCCAGCTCAAGTTTTGATGATACCATTCTAGGTGCCTTGACAAGACTTGTGTTTTAGCCTCCAAGTAGTTATATGTGAATTTAAAATGACATGGGGAATTAGAGAACTAAAACGATTTCTTTGCTTAATCCTCGGTACAGGTAGTAGACAAACTCCATAGTGTGCCTCATTTTGAAACATAAGTCAACACGTGTGCAGATAATTTAGGGTTGAGGCAAAATCAAAGCCATGTGAATTGAATGTCACTCGTCAAAGATATTACTGAAAATAAGGCATGTTTGATGGGCAAGATTTTTGTTGTTAATTTTCAGTATTTTCTCTCTCGTTTGAAATGGATTCATGATGAATGAGTTGGGCTGAGAGTTCAAGTACTGTGGCTAGGAGGATGATTAAGAAATATCTGAGCCTTTTTATTAATTATCTTTTTGAGTTTAACCGGTCATATTAAGACGTGGAGAAGATACAGATGGGTTGTTGTGGTCCTTCGAGATGGTGTAATCCGGCTAAAAAATCTGCATATGTTTGAAATTTGTTCATCTAACTTTCACATGTCTGATGAATTTGGAAATTGCAAGATAATCAAGTTCTGACTCTAATACCAGTTCTTGTGTATTTTTCTGCTTTTCATGTTTGTTACTTTTTGTTTCAATTCATGGGTTTCCTTCACGAGACAATTCAAAGTACTCATGTTTGTAGTTTTTTTTTTTAATTAATCAGGCACACGTGGCTCTTAATGACATAGATGCTGCAGTAGAGAGTTTTAAAAAAGCATTGGATTTGGAGCCAAATGATGGTTGGTTACACTCTTTGGTGTTGCCTTTTCCTTTATTCAAGTTCTATATATTTTTCTTTCTGAAATAATTGTACACGTTCTCCACACCCTTGGACCTTGGTGTCTGTGTTGCTTGGAAGAGCAGGTGCAAAAGAAGAAAAAAAGGGAGTTTAAACGTCATCTTACATTTCTGGTTAACTCTATTTCATTGTGGTGAAAAATGTATATTTAGGATATGCTTTAATCTGTCGAAGATCCTTTTTTTTTATTTTTAAATTAAGAATCTAAGATAGATTTTTGGAATAGAAATTAAAGAACTGAAGAAGGAAAAAAAAAAAGGGTTGTAGAATCTTGAGGGATCTTGTATGAACTTTACATCTGACCTTGTGCTCACATTGATGTAGGAGCAATTAAAAAAGAGCTTACTGCTGCAAAGAAGAAGGTTTGTTTTTTTCCTTAATCCTCCGCGTTGAATGATTATTTTCTACTGGATTGATGTTATCAACATGGTGCAGATAACTGAATGATGGAGCCTTTCTTTTTCCTTCTTTCTTTTTATGTTTTTGCGAATAGATTGCTGATAGACGTAACCAGGAGAGAAAAGCCTTTGCTAAGATGTTCACATAATGATCGAGTAAGCATACATGCAGATAGTTTAAGGAATCAAAGAAAGTTTCACGTGAGTTTAACTGTAGATTCCGGTTGTGGTTCTGGATGCAGGGTGCAGTGACTCAAATGGACAAACTGCTTTGTTTTTTTGTGCTGATTATTCTAGGTAGAGTCGGTTGGTTCAGGCCTTTTTTGTCTATGTGCTCTAATTACCGGATTGGGTCTGAGGTTAATGGCAAAAGAGATCACCACCTGTTGGCTGATACTTGGTAAGCTCAGAAATTTTCTCTGATATCTTGAAGTTGGGTTAAATACACTCATTGTCGCTAAGCTATTATCGAAGCTTCGTTTTGGTCACTATATTTCACTTTGTTCTAAGGTGGTCACTAAATTTAGACTTTGTTTTAAGTTGGTCACTATTAGTTTGACTAATGGAAAAGATATGTGGCAATCTAGTTAAGACTCATTGTCATTTCGCTAGACAAATTAGTGGACTTTGTACGACTGTTTAAGCTAAGCGATCAGTTTGAATCAAAGTTCAGGGATCAACTTGAATAATCAACATTACCGGTGTTCTTAACCCTACTGTAGTTCTTAACCCTACGGTTCTGATTCGATTTATCAGGTTCTCTTGGAGCAAGATGTAAGATGAAACCAGATCCTTAATGGAAAAGATAGTGAAGTATGTTTTAGGTGTGCCTGGACCATTTACAACTAGAGCATCTTATAAAGCAAAGTAGCATATTGATTTAGGCATAAACTATGTTTATTGTTATTTTTTTCTCTTTTGTTCGAGAGACTGAATTATGATGTATGGAGGACAAAAATTTCTATTTGAACCATCTACCTTGGATTATTCAATTTCTAATGTGTTACATTTTTCTCGACATGAAATTTTTCAATAATGTGAGATGGCGGGACTTGAAATGACTTTATTGTACGTGCGTATTGTGTTAAACTGTTATACCTATAAATTTGCAAGAGAAATAAAACCAAAATGTTTTGAGGAGTCTAAATGCAAGTTACATATATTTCGATAATGAAAAATATGAAGTTAATTGGAGTCAAAAAATAGTGAAGTTTGAAATTGGATTGGCAAAGGGATCTTTTAAGAACTGATATCTATTTGTCCGTTTTAAAGGGGAACTAATTCTAGGCTTACGATGAAATAAGAGGCGATATGGCCTAGAAAGTTGCTGTTCTTTTTTATTGTTCACATGTTAAAATTTTAACACTTCATTTCATCAATTCTTGTTGCTAAATAGAAAGCAGTTATATCAAATTCGATGTCAATGATTGTGTATTGTGTATATTTGATGCTATGGGTTGTCGAGATTTTAACTTATTATCTTAAACTCATATGTAACATCAAATTTAATCGAGGGGTTGCTCGATGAAGTTTTTGTTTAAAGTTTCGGTAAATTTTGATAAAAGTTGTGGATTCATGAAATGTGTAGTTATAATTAACTGTTGACTATGATTTTAAATTTAATTTTTAGCAACTTTTTAAGTTTTTTCAAACATTGAAATTTAAGTTACCCTTACCTCGTCGTTGAAGTTGCAAGGTGGTTTTTTGGATAATATTTATAAATTATATGGCTTGCCAAACTCTATAATGAGTGATATAGATTGAGTTGTTATCGGTAATCTTTTGTAATTGACGTGAATATGTTAATTCTGAGTAGAAATGCATGGGGATTAGTCGTATAGTTAATCAGTGGCCATACATAATTTTATTGAATCTTTGATTAAGTTAATAAATTTGCAGTATTAATGCATCATTTTAAACAAGTCTTCCATGTTCATCAATGTACACATACACATTACAAGGTTGACCGTTTCTATACTGGATGTTTGAAAGAAAAAGATTTAGTCCTTGTTTGGTAGGAATTATATTTCATGGGATTCACAATTTTTTAACTACACATTTCATCAAATTTTATCGAAATCTAAAAAAAAAAAAATTCTGATTTGAGTATCCATCATACAGGAGTTTAACTACGAAAGTCTTGTATGTACAATTTTGTAAAATTCACCGATCTGCTGGATTAAGTCTGCATAATAGACTATCTTTTAATTAATATTTATTTTTTGTTTCCATGAAAATTTGGGTTGTAGGATTTAATCATAAAAGTTTAGAGATGTCATTGGTATGGACGTATTGTTATGACTTAATATGAGTTAAATGTATTTTTAATTATAATTTGATATAGTAGAATATAAAATTACAGACGAAATTATTTTATGCGTATAACGTATTATAAAGTGCAACAGTTAATTTGTAGAATAATTATTTTACCCTTTGTGGTGGAGAGAGGTGGGGCCAATGGGGTCCCTGGCCCCCAACTGAGATTTGGAAATAATAAATTTTTTAATTTTTTACTTTTAATTTATAATATTATTAAATTTTGCTCCTGTTTGGACTCCATTTTTTAAAATGCATTATTCCTCAAATTTATTTTCAGTCATATATTCTATGAAATTCACAACTTTTATCAATTTTTTAATTATGCATTTCATTTAGACCTTGTTTGTCACTCATTATACATATATTCTATGAAATTTGCAACTTTTATCAATTTTTTAATTATGCATTTCATTTAGACCTTGTTTGTCACTCATTATTGTGTTGAAAATGGAGTAATGAATAATATTTTTTGAAGAATGTGTGGTTTAAATTTAAAGTAATTTTATTGATTTGTGTGTATAATATTTTATTGGATGAATGTGTGGTGGAGAATCTTACCGTAACAAATAATATTTTAGATTAATGGTAGACAAACATGGGCTTAACTTATATCAAAATTTAATAAAAATACGATTTTTAGTTAAAACGAACATGGGCCGTGTTTTAATTTTTTCTTAGTTATAAGTAGGTTATACTTCCAATCAAGGTATATATGTTGGTTCCTTTTGAAAGTAGGAACTCAGTTACAACTGGAAATAAACGAACTTAAGACCATTACTACATGAAAATTGCCACTTAATGCTCAACATCTTGAAAATAAGGGAACCAGCAATATCTAGTGATTGAGTTGTGTATTTTTCAAGACCCTAATATACAAATTGGGCTTGATAATGATCATAACTCATTTTCATAAGCCGTTGAAGGGGAAAATCATGTTTTAAGTATGATGTCAGGAAGGAAGAGATGAAATATATAGCTAAAAATCAAGTTTACAATCTCATTGAGCTATCGATGGACATACCGTCGTGGGTTTCATGTGTGTTTATAAAATCAAAAGAAATGCATGTAACACTATAGAACGACATAAGCCAACTTGTAGACAAAATCTTCACTCAAAAGAAAGACATTGATTATCATAAGACGTTTTCTCAAATTTCTAAGAAGGATTTATTTAGAAGTAATAGCTTCAGTAGCTCATTGTGATGTGGAGCTACATCAAATGGAAGCGAAAATAACTTTCTTGAATGAAGATTTTGATGAAGAAGTATATATGAAGAAGCCTCAAGAATTTACTAAGATAAATGCACTTCAGGATTTGCAAATTGAAGAAATCTATATGTGGGCTAAAACGAGCTTTCGTAAGTGGTATTTGAAATCTTACAATTTTGTTATTTCATTTGGTTATATAGGAAATATCATTGACAAGTGCATATATCTTAAAATCAGTGGGAGTAAATATATTTTTCTAGTCATATATTTAGATGAAAGTTTACTTATACAAGTAGTAATTTGGGTTTGCTACATGACAAAAAAACTTCTTTGGGTAAATTTTTGAAATGAAGGATATGTTTTAAGTTCTATATTGAAATGATTTGGGAGAGGTTTATAATAAAATTGTACATCGATTATAACACCCATTGTTAAATGTGATAGATTCGATAAGAATGTGTCCATTAAATGATTTGGAAAGAGAACACATGACGTCTATACCCTATGCTTCTGCTGTTGACAATTTGATATGCATAAGTTTGTACAAGACACGACATTGTATTTGCAGTTGATGTAATAGATAGATATCAAATTAATCTAGGTATAGAACATTAGAAAAGTGTCAAGAAAGTAATAAGGAATCTTCAAGGAAGTAAATGCTACATACTCACGTATAAGCATTTCAACGATCTTTAAGTTGTTGGAAATAAGGATTTGGATTTTGTTGAATGTGTGGACACAAGAAAGTCTCCTTCAGTCTTCTAGCTAGAGGAGTTGTATCTTGGGAAAGTATTAAGCAGCCTATAATTGCATTGTCTATCATAGAGCATAATTTATTGGTTATAAAACCTACAACACAAGCATTATGGTTGAAAATTTTGTCAAAAGGCTTAACAGTTACTGTACTTATGGAGAAACCTTTGAAGTTTTGTTGCGATAATTCATCTACAATTTACTTTTCAAGAAATAAGAAAAGTGGGAGACGAAACAAACAAATCAAGATAAAGTGTCTAGTTAAAGATCATACAGAGATGAAAAAAAGTTGCCTTTGAGCATATCGCTAAATCTTATGATAACAGATCCTATGAATAAAAATGTGTTGACTGTAAGTATATAAAGATCGTGTTGAAAACATAGGACTTGCTTGCTCAATAAATGTCTTGAATCTGATATTTGGTTTTTAAGGTTATTGTTTCTGTAATTGACACAATGTTATTGTTGCACTTAAAAGTTTGTAATGAATATCCATTGAGGTTATTACAGATTGGACCATGAATGACTTATACGAACTTTATTCATAAAGTACTTTTTTTAGAAGTGATCGTATTTGTAATATATGGAAGGAAATGCTTGATTATTAAAACATGACTCTCATGATTCAAGTATTGCGCATTTTTATAAAGCAGTTAATTAGCACGTCATGAATCAAACATCGTGAACTAAATTTTGATTTATAGAGTAGTAGAATCTCTGTAATCATCTATCGGTGATTATATTGTTGTACAAGAAAATTGCAGATAATTTTAATGTCAATATTGACAGCTTTTGTTACGTGGGACTTAACTATATAAATTTAAGTAGGTTAAAGTTCCAAAATATCACTTTTAACTTTAAAAGGTTGGAGAACATGGCCCTAACTTTATCGTAGAAATACTCCATGTAGTTTGAGGATTTATACTGTCCAATTTTTGGTGAAGGTTGAGACAAATTTTTAACGTCTAACAAATGAAGTGATCCGAAGAGATTAAATTCATTTCAACTTCAACCTCGATCCTAAAAATTACTTGTGTATGTAAACGATCTTACCATCAAATGTGTCAATATATTGAATTCTTCCAAAAAAAAAAAAGACAGAATATAATTTTCTTGGTGTTATAAATATAATATAAACGCCATAAAAAGCAAAACACACCGTTAAATTAACAAGAATAAATGTATATC
Organism: Fraxinus anomala; assembly: GCA_903798345.1. Taxonomy (NCBI): domain Eukaryota; kingdom Viridiplantae; phylum Streptophyta; class Magnoliopsida; order Lamiales; family Oleaceae; genus Fraxinus; species Fraxinus anomala. Next base: position 7,450 of record CAIGRN010154015.1, read on the forward strand.
AAAATTTATAAACTTAAATGTATATCAAAATTTCTAAACAATCTACAATTTTATAATCTAATTCTAAAAAATATTTATAAACAAACTTAATTCTTGAAAATCTCGATAACACGTCATATTTATGTAGTCGTTGCCTCACTCCAATATCATCTATTTTCAGGTAGAAATGCAACACTTAAACGTTTAGACTCCCACGCACTGATTAATTACTGCCTTCTTTGACCATCTTTTATTGAAAATGCATTTTATTTGATTTTTTCAAAGGCACCTCAACTCTACTTAATTTTAAAAAATGGCAACAAATTTGTTGGAAAGAGGATAGACTTCCAAGTCAAATCGTTGTAACTTAACCAACCCAATTGCATGTTAATGGATAATCAAGCAATTTCTAGAATCTAATCCTTCTACGAACTCGAATGAAGTAGCAAAAAGGGATAAAAGTAGTCGATCTTTAATTTCTAAGAAATAAAAATTTATTTGTTGTTGCATGCAAGATTTTAAACATAAAAAGGCTGGGGCAGTTGAATGGAAAATCTTTACTATATTCGAGATCTCATCTCAATGGTAATTGTAAATCTCCATTCCATGCAAGTAAATTTTACAACAATTCAAGTTAAATCGTGTACCGCAACATTACTCAAACTCATTTTTTGTTTGTTGGTTCATACAATCTCATCACTGTGTACTATCGAGTATCTAGATATAAGAACGAATTCCAAAAATATTATTACAATCGAATTTTATACAACTAATCAAACCAAGTAATCTTTTCAATAAAAGGAAGAAATTGCCATAACTCTTGTGCCATTTTTGTTTATTTTTATCACAATAAATGGAGGATTCTTAATATATACTAATTAGGATTAATGGAAACCTAAGTGGATAACCTGGAAAATGTAACAAAAAACACTTCCAAATTTCAAACTTTTACACTCTAATAATTTTCAATCTTACCATCCAACTTAGGAAAAATGATTTTTTATTTTTATTTTTGGGTCTGATTTCTGCCAACTTACATGTGTTTTAACTTAATTCCTACAAACTTTTACTATAAAAAGCCTTTTACTATGAAAAGCAACATACTGTCTCTTCAGTACATCAACACAATCAAATTTACGAGACAGTAAAAAATTACATGGGTTTGGGAAATGCAGGAGCTCTTGTGATTCTTGTGGCCTTATCCATGTTTGGCATTGGAATGACCAACAAGAATTTCAGTGCAGATTGGAATGGAAACTGGAATCACACTGCAGGCTGGCCTTATGGACACTGGAATGCAGATCAAACTTCGAAAAGAATAATTGTTGGCGGTTCCGAGAATTGGCATTTTGGGTTTAATTATACTGATTGGGCTATCAGATATGGCCCCTTTTATTTGAATGACACACTCGGTATGTTAACATTTCATTGTCGAGTTACGTTTCAAATTAGATGTCATTTATTTAACACGTACAGAGTTAGAATATTGTCGAATAATAAGTCCATATTAAAAGGTTAACTTTGTTATATCTTTATTCTTGTTTCCAATATCTAAGCGACTGATATTGATCTGTGTCATACATGCAGTATTCAAGTTTGATCCCCGAAATGACACCACATTTCCTCACAGTGTTTACCTGCTGCCAAATTTCTGGAGTTTCCAGAACTGTGATTTGAAAAGGGCACAAAAGATTGCACAAGTGACACAAGGAGGAGGAGAAGGTTTTGAGTTTGTTCTTAAGAGATGGGAGCCTTATTATTTTGCTTGTGGTGAACGCAACGGATTTCATTGCAAAACTGGGATGATGAAATTTGCCGTTTGGCCATTCTTCCGTCGGTATTAATGACAGAAAACAGCTTCATACAATACAAACACATGCACTTTCTTCAAGCTATAATTGTATTGCTCAATATATATTTTCTTTTTTAATTCTCGCAAGGACTGGTTTGAATAATGTTTGAACGAATAAAGAATAGATGTCTGTCTTAATTGGAGCATTAATTTCATATATTGGAGATTTGTGTTTTGTTTCCGTTTAAAGTTCAATCTTCTTCTATGAAACAAGTTATTTAGAGCATAAATGTTATCATGAGCTGTTACATTATTTGACGTTTTTTTTTTGTTTGTGTTTGCGCTTGTGCTCGTGTTTTATTTTCACATTCGATAAAAGTTACAATCTTGTGCATTGTGATTAACAAGTAAAGTGAATTACAAATTAAAGAGAGAATCTGTAAAAGTGTTAGCTAGACTCGTTCTAACTCATGCGCATTGACTGTGTACTGCCCTTGTCGCAAGGGTCCGTCGGCTAGAAAAACGTACAGTCGTGGGGTTGACGTCTCTTAGTTGAATGAAATATGGAAATATGTCAATATTGTCGGAACGAGTGTTCTATGAAGGTACTTTTAATTAGCCATTGATTTAACAGATAACCCTGTTTGGGCCAGGCACTCACGAAAGACATGAAGACAAGCATTAAGCTAAATTGCCTTTAGGAAGCGATGTGCACAAGAATTGCATTGTAGGGCATGCAAAGGACTCTCAATGTTTTGGACGAAATTAGAAGAGTGCCTTTTTAGCTAATATACTTTGAGAGGACTGTATATTGTGCATGAGCATGCAGAAAAACTAGAAGATATGCATTGCTATAGGCGAGAGCTATGACATTGAGTGCCACACATGGATGCACTCGGGTGTTCACGTGCTATTAAGCTTTGTTGAAAAAAAAAAATGCAATTGGTCATGTCTAGACTCGTGATGATAGTTGACAGAAGGTAGTTGAAAGGAGTGAGACTATTGTCGCACGGGGTGCATAAAATAGTCCTGCTACGTGACTTAGAAAGTCGACTAGTGTTAGAAAGTCTTATGTTTCATCAAGTAAAGGGGTTGATAATTGAGCATTGGCTTGAAGACATGTTGGTATTATGAGATATTCTTTTGGAGAATTCAAGTACACCTTGGATAATTTTCTTACCGTGGCCGTGGTATGTTTGCCGATACTTGGCAAACTCAACACTTTTGTCTGATATATTATAGTTGGGTTAATACGCTCATTGTCACCAAACATTTTATCGAATGCTTATGTTCACTTTGTTCTATGGTGGACACTGAATTTAAACTTTGTTTTAAGTTGGCCACAATTAATTTGACTTAAAAATGTGATGAGATGGTCTGGTTATTTGCTAATTGGACTCATGTATTATTTCGTTAATCAAATTAACGTATATGGATGAAATAAGTAAATTTTAACAATTATACAAGTTTAGTTACCAATTCGGAAAAAAATTGGAGAGACCTACTTGAATATTCAACATGAACTTTCACTAAAAGTTAACAACGTGCTTCGATTTTAACCAATTACAATTAGAGCATCTTATAAAGTTGAAAAGAATTTGGATCCTAATTAGATACTAAAGTCGAAATGAATTTGACATGATCCAAAGAGGTTAAATTCATTTCACTTTATTCTTGATCTTGCAAAAGACTTTTGTATACAAACGATATTTCCTTCAAATGTGTCAAATATCGAGTTATGTAATTTTTTAGATAGAATATAATATTATTTTTCTTCGTGTTATGGATACAATATAAACACCAAAAAAAGTTAAACACGTACGTTGTTAAATTAACCAAAAAAAAAATTAACTTTGCAATCTATTTATAAACAAACTTAATTCTTGAAAATCTCCGTATTAACTTCAACATTGCGTCACTCCAATATCATCTATTTTCAGGTAATACTTCCGTATTATTTTCCCACGCAATGATGAATTACTGCCTTCTTTGACAAATCTTTTATATTGAAAATACACTTTATTTGACTTTTTAAATCCCCTTAACTATTAATTTTAAAAAATGGCTAGAGTTCCAAGTCAAACTGTCGTGAACTAACCCACCCAATAGCAAGTCCATGGAGAATCCAGCAATCTCTAGAATCAAATCCTTGTACCAATCCGAATAGAATAACAAAAGGAAATAAAAGTTGTCGATCTTTAATTTATTAAGAATAAAGACTATATCATTTTTTATTATAAATTCACATCTTAGGTATAGCTTAAACTCGTTTTTATCAAGTTTTTAATACTTGCATGATTTTATGAATATAACAACAGCGAAAAAATCTTTACCTATTTTAATACTATGTTCATGACCAGTGTATAATAAAATTAGATTTTTAATAGATTTTGATAAATATTAATGGAATGTGTGGTTAAAATTTGAAATGTTGTGGATTCCATTAAATATTTTGTTAAAATTAATTATTGACTTTAATTTATATTTTTTAATAAATTTTAATCTATATCAAATAGGGCATGTTTGGAGCTTTCCTCTCAATGGTAATCATAAATCTCCATTCCATGCAAGCAATTCTACGACAATTCAAGTTAAAACTTGTGTCGCGCTACATGACTCAAACCCAATTTTTGTTGGTACTTATAATCTAATCACTTCATATTATTTAGATTAAAGAACGAATGCCAAAAAATATTAAAAATATCAAAGTTATGCAACGAATCAAACTTCCCCCCAAATGAAGAAACTGTCATAATTAAAGTAGGTAAAGCAAGAATACTAGGTAGCAATTCTTTCTTGAACCATTCTATCTAGACTAAAACTAAGTGTACAAACATAGTTGTCAACCAATGTTGACAATCATGTGTTGTCAAAATATAAACATGTCATGTAGAAAACAGTTTTTTAAAATGACCATGCTAGGGTGCCCACCCCTTTGACACCCTAGTTGACAGACGTGGGGTGCCATTTGGCTATTCTGTCATCCCCTATGTCAAAGGGGATGTCACTTTAGCAAAATCCTTATTAAAAAGTATGGATATGATGATACAAAGTCCGATGTTGTCAATAGTCAACAAACATTGCACATGTAGTATTATTTTTCCTATCTGATCTTGTGGGATTTTTGTTTATTTTTTTCACAATAAATGGAAGATTCTTAAGATATACTAAATAGGATTAAATGCAACCTAAGTGGATGTGGACCGGGAAAATGTGAGAAAAAAACACTTCTAAATTTCAACCTTTTACACTAATAATTTTCAGTCTTACCAACCAACTTAAGAGAGAAGGAATTTTTTTGTCCGATTTCTGCCAACTTACGTGTATTTTGACTTAATTCTTACAAAATTTTACTATAAAATGCCACATACTATCTCTTCAATACATCAACACATCAAATTTACTCTTGTAAACTCCGATTAAAGAAGTACATTTACCAGAGAGGAAAAAATAATATGGGTTTGGGAAATGCAGGAGCCCTTGTGATTCTAGTGGCCATATCCATGTTTGGCATTGGAATGGCCAACAAGAATT
>CAIGRN010154017.1:0-12580 GCA_903798345.1 Fraxinus anomala
ATTTAATTAATCGAGTAGCAAGGTTACTTCATCAAATTATCTGTTGGCAACTTGATGGCATCCTTTTATATTTTGTGGTTGCACGTCGTGAACATTCATCACTGATTTTTCTTAAATATCTTTCAATGGTCATTGAACTTTAACTCATATTTGGTAGAAATTAAAATTTAGATTTTAATCTAAATCAAAGTCGATAATTAATTTTAAGCACGAGTTATATAAGTCTCATAATTTTTCAACCACATATTTCATCAAATTCTATCGAAATTTACTAAAAATCTGATTTTAATCCCCAACAAATAGGGGCTTAATATTTATATGAAATGCCACTGAATTTTTTAAAATGTCTTCGAGTCACCTTTGGGCTTTAATAATTATTTGAGTTGCCATTGAACTTATCAAAAAATTTATCACGTTTATCACTCCGCCACTCGTATTTTAAAAGTTAAAGACTCGATCAATTTCCCGAATATTATCTCATCCGTCATTTCCAATGCCATGCCATTAAATCCGTTAACTTTTAAAACAACGAGTGACAAAGTAACCACGGATAACATTTTGGTAAGTTCAATGAAAACTCAGATAACTATTGAACTTCGATAGCAATTGGACGATATTTGGAAGGTTCAACGATATCTCGAAAACCTTTTAAGTTCAATGATCATTGAATTTTTTTTTTTATAAGAAAGTCCAATGACAATTGAAATATTTAATCATTCGCAATCCACTTTAAAAGACTATTATTCTTTATTTGTTTCCTCCAAATATATTGTGTTCACAAGGGGTGGAGTTTCACAATCTTATCTTAAATGATCTGTTTGTCTTGAAAATGACCTTATCCAATAATAAATTCCCTATTCAAAAAGGAAAGAGAAAAATATTATTTTAGTCCAGCCTTTTTTAAAAATCACTTATAAGCTTAACTTTTTCCTTTTTTTCACCTATTCACATTGGATCCCTACCTCGAAGAAATATTTACAAAGTTGTTTCAAGTTTATTGAACAACATTAAAAGGTAGATCCTTATTTCCAATACCGGGTCAGTTTAATGTGAAATTTATAAAAGGTGATATTTTGGAGAATTGTAATTAAAAAGTAACAAAAATTATGGTTTTACTTGTAAAATTATATTATTGAAAGAATCAACGGTTAAAAATGAGTTTTAAAGATTTGTATCAAACATGAACTTATTATTCATTTTTACTAGAACTTCTTTATTTCGTGGAAGTGTATTTAGACTATGTTTGGCCCGCATTTTTTTAAAACTCATTTTTTTAAAACTTATTTTCAATTACACATTCTCTCATAAAATAATTTTATATGTAAATCGAAATTTTTCCTTTTTTTAACCATATTATCCGAAAAATCACTATTTCAAAACACATTTTCTTTTAAAAAATGGAGCTCAAATAGGAGCTTATTTTGGATTTTGGGGTAAATAGTACAAAACGCTCATATCTTTCATTGTTATTGTATAAAACTTTGAGTTAATACCCTAAATAATCATTGAACTTTGCCAAAAGTTCCTAGGAGGTCACTGAACTTCAAAAATACCCAAGTAGTCACTGAACTTTGTTAAAAGTTTCTAGGGGGTCACTAAATTTCAAAATTTCCCTAAATTGTCACTGAACTTTGCCAAAACTTCCTAAGAAATCACCGAACTTTGTGAATTGGGACCTTATACATCAATGGTTCGGTGACCTTTTAGGAAATTTTTGCAAAGTTAAGTGACAATTTATGGAAGTTTTGGCAAAAGTTTAGTGGTTATTTAGGGAAGTTTTGAAATTTAGTAACCCCATAGGAACTTTTTGTAAAGTTCAATGACTACTTAGAGTATTTTTGAAGTTCGATGACCTCCTAGAAAATTTTGGCAAAGTTCAGTGACTATTTAAGGTATTAACCCATAAAACTTTCATACCTTTCATTTTTTGATATTTTCACCCTTAATTACACTATTGATTACGCAAANTGACCTCCTAGAAAATTTTGGCAAAGTTCAGTGACTATTTAAGGTATTAACCCATAAAACTTTCATACCTTTCATTTTTTGATATTTTCACCCTTAATTACACTATTGATTACGCAAAAGTCATTCTGTTCATTTCCATCCAAATCTATTGTTAAGTGCATGGAGTCATTTTTTTTAAATGAAATGGTATTTTTGTCTGGTAACATTTGAATCTCTATTTAGGGAGAATTGCAGCTAGGATTCCAATTTAAAACAAAAGTTAAATCAAAAATCAAAACAAAAATAAAAGTATTGTGCACCTTCTTCTCTACCCATCCTACCAACACGATGGCGATGGAACAATCCACCATTGATAGAAGTTGTTACACCACTTCCAACAAGGCTCCAAAAACTCCTATGTGATATATGGCAGGAGAACCTGGACCAATACTCCACATCATACTACCCAAGATGCAGTTTGGCCGAACCTCCGTAAAGAAGCCGAACCTCCATGGAAAGTTGAACCCATTTACTGGAGTTAACCTCGTATGAAGAATCGAGCCCCCAGGCGGGGGCAATGCTGTAAGGGGTTTAGCAGAATATCTTTTATGCAATTCTTAGTAAATTATTGATGTGACAATTCAATACTTGGGGTTGTGGCACAATGATGATGGGCCTTGGCTGATTAATTAGGCTGGACTGTTTTGATAGAAAATGTGTTTCTGATTTTGCACTTTAACTGGATGCGTTTTACTTATATCTGGACGGTGGAGATGTCGCCAAGTGTCGTCTCAATATCCGTTGGATGGTGACTCTTCTGGGGACTTCCTCATATACACGTCTAGGGTTTGAGGATTAATGTGGATCTCATTTTTCATCTATCTCTTGAACTCTCTTTGCACTCTCTTGCGCCGTTCTTCTACTTTTGCACTCTGAAAGTGAATCTCTTGTAGTATAGCTTGTGTACATCTCTTGAGTGATTTGTAGAGAGGCTGCTCTGTATCTTTGTGTGGATTCCTTTGTTGATCTGTGAGGTTTTCATTACCTTGAAGAAATCTTGAGTGATTCCAATTGAGTGCCTTGGTGTAACCTTCGAACGGACTTTGATCGTTAGTTTATATAGTGATCTCTTCCGATTGGCGAAAACTCAAAATGGGATTATGATTTATTTCGAACCTCTTGCCTTAGAGCAAAAATTTATTGTGTTCTCTTTACTCTTTTTTTTTTCTTTCTCGCACATTTATTTTTGTTGTTGTTGGTTTGAAGTTGCTAATAAGTGCTATTCGATCTCTACAATACTACCATCGCTTTATTCAGCCAATCAGGTCAAATCTAAATATTGTGTCAGACTTTTGGGCAATAAAATGGTGTTAGCATTATATGTCTATGATTGATCGATACATTTGACAAGAGGCCTTGGCCACATGGATGAGGCTGCGTATACTTACATCCTACAGTCAATATCCATCCCATTCTATTATGAAAGATCACACAGTGTGTCAGTCTAATGATAATGCAAGTTTAGACTCTCTAACTATAACTTTGCTCTCTTTGCTATCACGTATCTCCACAAAGTCGACCCACTTTTTTACATATGAGGGTCGCTTCTGATGCACCTCCCACACTCAAATACTTTTGAATACAATTGACTTAACCGTCAAAGTAAGTATGACCAACTCCACCATCACCAGATGAAGTCACACGTGGCTTACAATTTGTCTTAATGTGTGTGAATCAAGCTTATATGGACACAAGAGGCTTCAGGATCTGTTGACCATGGTGAATGTACAAAATTCAAGGTCAATAGAATCATTACACCTGATAGGAGGACACCGTTGTTGTCATGAACATCACCACCAAAAAGGGGCCTTTCAACCATTGATGACATTAGTATGAAGCCCAAATGACTCTTGAGTGGGATGGTTGCCCTCTCAAGAAACCCCTGATTCCTCAAATTCATACTATCATTTTCATCCATCTTTTTTTAATTTTTTTCCCAAATTGCAGAATCACTAAACATCAAACCCTCAAAATTTGGCACGTGAATGTGTTTACTTGGAATTCCAAACTGTAAACTTAGTACATTCTACAGTCCAAACAAACCTTACAAATTGTACAGGGTGGGTGGAAAAGATGGTGAACAGTACTTTGTTTTTGCTTTTTATTTAACTTTTGTTTTTATTAGGATTCCAGCTGCAATTCTTCCTAAATAAAGAGTGTTATAAGACAAAAATACCCTTTCATTTAAAAAGAAAAAGAAAAATGATTCCATGCGTTCACTTAACTGTGATTTTGGATGAAAATGGACGTAAGTACATTTTGCGCAATTAAATGTGTAATTAAGGGGTGAAATATCAAAAAAATAGAGGGTATGAACGTTTTGCACAATAATAATGAAAGGAATGGACATTTTGTGCTATTTAACCTTAGATTTTGCACTGTGTACTAAAGTCGTGTTTGAGAAGAGAATTTTGTCTCGGACTTGAGTAAACTTGAGGAGAGAAACAGTAGAGGAGCTGCCCACGCACTCCACAAATCCAACACACAGAGAGGCTAGCCAATAACTGATCATCTGCCACTCGTACCAACAGCAATGGCTTCTTTCTCCCCCACCGCCGCCGCCACTACTGCCACCACACGCCTTCTACCTCGCGCCACCAGTTCTGTCACCAACAAACTCTCTCTCTCTTCCTCCGTCTCCTTCATGTCCCTCCGTTCCTCCCCTCCCCTCTCCCACCTCTTCCTCCGCCAGGTCCATATAAACATACATTCACTTTAAAATCATAACATGAAAATCTAAATGCGATCGACTGATATTTTTATTTAATTGTCCATTTGTCATTGTTTTTTTCATAAATTAGAAGACAACCCTGGTGCGAGTATCTACTGGGAGGTTAAGTTATGCGACTGCGACGTCACCAATATGCTCAGCATCGGTCCCTGAACAGCTGAAAAGTGCAAGAGAGGACATTAAAGAGCTACTCAAGACTACATTTTGCCATCCTATTTTGGTAATTTCACGTTTTCATTTTGCTTGTTTTCCAATAAGCAGTGACAGAACTTATAAAATTTGAGTTAACTGTTCAGGTTCAAATTTTCTGGAGAACTGTATGCTTATTCATATGATATGCATTTACATCGTGAGAACTATCAGTGTAAAGTGTGTATAGAAACTTAGATGATCGAATTTCGTGTTCATGTGACACGTGTTCTCCACTTTTGCTGGATAGTTGTTAATCATGCATAGTAAGATTATGTTGTGGGTTTTGAACATGTGTTTGAGGACTATGCGAATGAAAGAAAATTAGGAAGAATAGTCATGAATAATACTGAAGGGTGAGCATATCAGCCATGCCAATATGTCATAGTACTGCAGGTCCAATGTCTTGCTGATCTGGTTGTAATCAATGGTCGAAGTATTATACTAACGAAGAATTTATTCTCTGGGGAAATTTGATACTAAGAAATGGTGTATGGCTATATGAATTACAATATTTTTACTTTGGGGGAGTAACGAGAGTAGCTAAAGTAGATTTTGCCTTGATTTGGAAAGTTTTATACTTCAATCCCCAGGCGGTTCATTTGATTTCGAGGGGACTGAGAAAAGAGGATGTAGTCACTCTCTTTCTCTTCCTCCCGACAAGAAGTATTTAGTTACATGCTGAAGAAACAGGACTGCTAGATACGGCAAGAAGCATCCAATCATGTATCAGTCAATTGTTAGTTGTTACTTTCACTTTCAGAAGGGAACATCCTGTTTTTATACTAGAAGACTGGATGGTATTTGAATTGTGAAGTGCATAGAGAGATAGTATGTTTTACTTTTTGTCAATTTGCAGATTTGCAGCATTTGCTAGGAATTTTGATTATGTCTCAGATAAATAAGTTGACGAATTTGCCTGATTTATGAAGTTAGCTTCATACGTCTTGTGTAACAATGGTACTATATCTCAGAACTTTTGAGGGGGAAAATAATAACCTTGTGCCTGGTGTATGGAGTGGATGCTTCTTTAATATACTAGTAACTTGGATATATGATTGCTATATTTGTGTTTTGCTTCTTTAACTGATATTGTGAGAAAACATTAATAAAAAAGAACTTGCTGTAAACACCTATTCTCCACACTAAAATGTAAACCCCATTTTGCCTTAGAGATCAATACCTCCCACCCCCAACCCAAATCATACGTGCACGAAAAGGATAGCTTACCCTAAGTCGCTAACTTGGGAATTGGAATAAAATATTTAGGACGTGTAAAGAAAGACTTAAAATACAAAAAATTAGAATCATTAATGTTGGACATTTGTGTGTGTCAACGGTCTCACCACATGGATTGTGGTATTTTTCAAACTAACGCCTTAATGTTTTACAGAATTATGAATGATACTGAAACATTTAATGTGATAGTTGAGACATGGATTTAAAGTTTCCATACGAAACAGGTCCGCATGGGCTGGCATGATGCCGGTACTTATAACAAGGATATTGAAGAATGGCCAAAAAGAGGTGGTGCTAATGGAAGTTTAAGATTTGAGATTGAATTGAAACATGCAGCTAACGCTGGTGAGTTCTATATCAATATTGATGATTTGCTTGGACAATGAGTATGTGCCTTACTCGCTTAAGTACAGGGCTGGTTAATGCACTTAAGCTTCTTCATCCTATCAAGGAAAAGTATTCTGGTGTGAGTTATGCTGATTTATTCCAGTTGGCCAGTGCTACTGCTGTGGAGGTGATTCTTTTGGTTTATATTTGGCATGAATAATTATTTTTTGAACTCTGATCTTACTGATACTCTTCTTTGGAATTACAGGAGGCTGGGGGTCCCAAAATTCCAATGAAGTATGGAAGAGTGGATGTCTCTGGACCTGAGCAATGCCCTGAAGAAGGGAGGCTACCCGGTAAAAATAACTACAACCTTAGCAAATATATTCTGTTCATTTGCATATATTTTATGAAGCACAACAGTTGCTGAGACCGATTATGAAAAAATGAGAATGCACACAAACATCTGGAAATATCATAAACTCTAATCCCTCAATATCAGGTTTCAGTGATTTCATAATCAATTGGCTATTGGCTGCAGTGTGACAAGTTCTGTGGGTTTTGATGTCCCAGGGGTTTGTTGATCTAAGGAAAAGCTTGAGAATTACAGAAATGAAATCTTCAATAACGTTCTTGACAAATTTCAAGTCCGTTGTTCTTTAGTAATACAGAGATGTCTGAGTGGATAGAGAAGGAGCAATAGGATTCTGTTTAATTTTTAAATATGGTTGATTTTGTGTGAGATTTTTTCTCTTGTTTTTCTAGAATGTGATTGGAATAGTGGCAGTAGGAATTAACCACTGGTGGTTCTTTCTATATTTTCTGGCTGGTTGCATTGGAAAGGGGGCTCCACTCACAGTTAAAGTTGGTGTAAAATCATTGAAGTTACCTTACTATAAGATTGGGCCAAGTCTACCCCGACATTTTCATACGAAATGAAGGGTTTGCATGATTTGGCACTAATAATTTTCAAATGGTTTATCTGGGGCTCGTGGCATTATGTGAGCAGTCTTGGGCACCTTTTACATGAATAGTTTTGTACTGTCATTTTATTTGTACTATGTGATGACCGAAATGCTTGGAGGCATTAGCTTGATATGAGCATTATGTTTTATGTCTGCGCATTTGAAATTTCCACTAGATACCGACCGTCTGACCCTTGCTTATTTTGATTATTCTATATTATTCGTGATAACCTGTATTATATTGCATTGCATATTTTTTCAGATGCCTACTAGAAATTCTCAGGTCCTTCACCAGAGCCTGCTTTTTCAGTTTTTACTTACTCCGACCAGATTGCAATTCTCATATCCCTTAACACTCACAGTTAACTTATATCATTGATCAGATGCCGGTCCCCCTTCACCTGCTACCCATTTACGTGAGGTCTTCTACAGGATGGGATTGAATGATAAGGTAATTTGTTATATTGCGGATCTGAATTTCAATATCAAGATAATAACACTCAGCATTTTGTTTTCTAGGAAGTAGTTGCTCTCTCGGGTGCACATACTCTGGGAAGATCCAGGCCAGAGCGTAGTGGATGGGGCAAGCCAGAAACAAAATACACGGTATTGAGATAGAACCATAAATTTCATAGATTTGTCAATATTATGCACTTCCATTGCATTTTGGGTGGGAATGGAGGAGCAACGATCTGCAAACCTATTTGTAGCAGTGAAGGCATACCTATATAGCATCAACAGCTGCAGAAAATTAGTGTGCTGGTTCCATGAAAGAGAATATCATGAAGTTATAGCATATGCCAGTCCTGCATATGCTGTCTATGATTATATTGGATGTACTTTTACCTTTAAATTATCTATCCTGTTGGCATTTTTGCTCTACTGCCTTTCTAATTTTAGTGCAGGCAATTCTCTTAGATTTAACCAGGTGCATATTAATAGTAATTAATTTCTGCAGCATGTAATCATTTAGAAAATGAACTTAGCATTCTGTCATCTGGCAGAAAGACGGACCTGGAGCCCCTGGAGGTCAGTCATGGACAGTACAGTGGCTTAAGTTTGATAACTCCTACTTTAAGGTGCTGTTTGGTGATGTCAGTTTTCTTAAGAATCAGGATTACATTCTCTCCATTCTGACGTGAAATTTATGTTTAGGATACTAAAGAAAGAAGGGATGCAGATCTCTTAGTTTTGCCTACAGATGCTATTCTTTTTGAAGATCCTTCATTCAAGGTAGAATAACGGGAACCGTCACTGCAAGAGACGTACTAACATCGTCTCTGTATATTGACATTTGACTATATGCATCTGCAGGAATATGCCGAGAAATATGCTGAAGATCAAGATGCATTTTTTAAAGATTATGCTGAAGCTCATGCTAAACTTAGCAACCTTGGAGCTAAATTTGAGCCTCCCGAGGTTTCTTTCATTACTTAGCTTATATTCGGCTTATATGTTGTCTTGTTTTGAGCCAATTATATGTTGCACACTTTATCAACTTTTGGGTAAATTAAATCCTGAAGCTGATAATATCACTTTTCTGGTGCTTCTATGTTAACTTTTGTTAAAAAAATGATTCACCCTTAATCCGATTGCCTTGCTACGCAAAATAGATCACACCATGAAAATGCTATTGCACATCACACTCTTAAGTGAAACTCGTATGATTCCTCAAAACTACATTTTCACAAGTATTGCAAAAATTATTTCTGTATTTTAATCTAACTATTTTAATTTAATTCCCGCCTAGAAGTTTCTCTTTAATATGTTAAGCCAAATTGAAAATCTTTTTCTTTGATCCTTGCTACCCTATCCCCAGTGATTTTGACACCTTGGATAGGCATATGACTATAGAGTATGTGAAGATTTTCTCATTGTCTATGATGTGTTTCACCAATCATATGGAAAATTGACATCAAACTAACGTCTGAAACATTTTCTGGACAGGGTTTCTCATTAGATGAAAGTTCCCCACAAGCTCAACCAGAAAAGTTTGTGGCAGCCAAATACTCAACGGGAAAGGTTATAATTGTTAATTGCTTATACCATACTGTTTCCTTGATGGCTGTTGAAAGTTTTTGTTCCCATTCATGCAAAAGGAACTTCACGGCAGGAATAGACGCAAGTGCTTAAATGTTTTACCTTTTATGGTTGATGCAGGACTAAAATTCAATACAAGTATCTTCTTTTCTTGTGCCGTTATTTTAATAACACAAGATCACGCTATTACCAAATCGTGTGAACTTCATATCTAAAACCTGGAATCTTAATGAAGGTGAGGAATAAATTCAGTAAGTGTTACCTATTTGAATTGCAGAGAGAGCTTTCGGAGTCTATGAAAGAAAAGATTCGAGCAGAGTACGAAGGATTTGGAGGAAGCCCAGATAAGCCTCTCCAAACGAACTATTTCCTAAATATTATGATTGTGATTGCTGTTTTGGCATATGTGACATCTTTGGTTATGAACTGAGATGTTTGTTTGAAATTTATTACGGAATTTACTTTTGCTTTCTTTATATTGTGTTGATGTGGAAATTTGGGATGTCACGAACTATGACATTGACTGCACATTATACATCATATACAAAAATAGAAAATTTATATATGTATACCACGACATATGTACAATATCTTACAAAAATATATAATATATATACTTATTCGTGAACCCACTCGTGATATATGCAAATATGGACCTTTAACGTGGCTATATCATTTGAACGGAGTGTGAAGCCATTGGAGGAGGCCTAGATATGCCACTCCAATCGAACTATTTCCTCGACATCGTGATTGTGATTATGATTGCTATTTTGACATATTTGACATTTTTGGTTATGAACTAATATGGCTTTGGTTTGATAATATATGACATAGTTTACCTTTTTGATTTCTTTAAATTGTGTAGATGTGGAAGGTTAGGTTCTCACAAACTATGATGTTGATTGTTCCATTATGCAGTTGACATTTCTGCTTCATAACTTGGGTTTACCGCAACCTAGCTTGCTCTTCTCGTATATTGGAATAAATGCTTATTTTCCATTGTAAGCTTTAGCAAACACAGCAAAAAATTAAGGCATATTCTCAATAAAAATTCGGAGTCCGTTATATGAATTCTTTCTCATATCCCTAATCATTTAGGAACAAGGTCGTAAGATTCAACGCAACAAGGTCTTCAGGAACCACGTCGTACTCCTCTAACATGTTAGTTTTGGACATTTTTTTGCAATCTTTTGTCCAAGGACTTCATGTTATCACTATTTAATTTCTCATCACCGCCGACTAAACGTACTATCCACCACTTGGGAATGCATGCAAATCGCGGTGGTGGTGGAAGGAGGTGATGGTTTAGTGACTGATGTTCGTTGGTGGTGGTTATGGCGCTTCTTATGGCTCAATTCCGAGTTCGCATGGTGTTTGTGCCAGCGATTGGGTGGTGGCGTACTACTGTGTTATAGCTCGATTTTGAGCATAAATATTACTTTGTTTCATTCGTTACCAACTCTCTACTAATATTTAACTACCCATAGAAGCCCAAATCTACCAGCCCATAGAGAATTCTACATCGAAATGCTATTGTAATCTGATGATTTACTTACCATAAATTGCCTCGTCTAAAAAATAATGTACCCCAAAAGGGTTTTTAATCAATATTTGCTTTTAATATTCAATTTTTTGCATAGTTAAAAAACTAGTGATTAGAGTATTTGAATTATATTTTACCATTAGTCCAATATTATTGTTCAAAAGTAACATTGACTTCTAATGAATAAGTAAAAATTAAAACGTGCATATCGAAATAGAAAAAATAGCAAGCAGAAAAATAAAAAAAATTGTTAATGTGGTGGTGGCATTTTCAAATTACTTGATTATTTTCAATCTTAACCTATAAAAATATTTGGGTTGTGCTATGGGTAGGTATCCATTGCTGTCAGGTGTCCCCCCAATAGGGGGGCGTCGGGTGTCCATTACGGACACCCCTATTGGTACACATCATTTTCCAAATATTTAGCTCATGTTCGATGGCCATTGTTGAAAAGAAAAAAGAAAAAAAAGATGTTTTGAATAGTGATTTTGTGGAGAATGTTTAGTTAAAAAAATAGGAAAAAAATTTATGTTTACGTTTCAAATGTTTTATTGTGTAAATGTGTAATTGAAAATAAGTATGAAAATTAAAGATTTGTTTTAAATGGAGACAAACAGGAACTTATTCATAAGTTATATTACTAGTAATTACATTTCAACAAACATGCACTCAATTATTTTGTGAAGTGGCAACGCGGCGTATAATTTGTAATAAAATAATGTTATTTATTATTATGATGATGAAACATCGGTGTGTGGTAGTCTGTGAGAAATAATAAGATTTGACAGTTTATTATTATCAATGTTTATCATTATGATAATAAATAATATTACTCTTTGTAAGAGTCTCTTCAATTTTCGAGTCTACACACCTTTTGAGATATAATTTTATTATTTATTTCTATTGAGATTAGGTTAACTGCAAAAGTTTTATGTTTAATTGGGATCTAAAATACGTTAGCTCATAACCTTGTTGCAGAGCATCTTCTCATTTTTTAAGGATTTTCTTCTTCGCATCATGTGATATGTATTTTATGTATATATGTGTGTTCATGCAGACATATTCGTGGAACTCAATCTCATCTATCTTTTAGCAATTCAGTGGAAAGTGATTTACGAAATTTTTTTATTATTGAGAGCATGTTTGATCTCCATTAATTTCAAAATACATTTTTCTTTTTCTTCTTTTGAAACACATATTTTTCAATAAAATAATATATCATACAAATCTAATAAAAAAAAAAATTATTTTTTAATCACAAATTTCTCTTCGAATCACTATTTCAAAATGTATTTTGCCAAAAGAATGGAGCTAAAACATGTCATGAATGTACTTGTCTATCTATATATCTATAGAGATAATCTTAACACTTGTTTGATTCTCATTATTTCTAAAATACGTTTTTTTTTCTTTTTTCTTTTTAATTATATATTTTTCAATAAAATAATATTACACGCAAACGTAAAATTTTTCTTTATTTTTTAATCAAATATTTTCTATCAATTTACTATTTTAAAATGTATTTTTACAATAAAATAG
>CAIGRN010154032.1:0-10069 GCA_903798345.1 Fraxinus anomala
ATATAATTGTGGCATTGTCGGCTTAGATGAATGGTTATTGTAGCCTGTGGAATCAATTGCACAGGCGCACGTAGTAACTGTATTGAAAACAGTGAGACGAATAGTATTTAACTGATTGTTTGAAATTTTGTTGGTTTTATTAGTTTATAATATAAATCTTTTGTTCTTTATATTGGTTTGATGTTCTACTGTTCACTTTTAAGTTAGCAATAAGTTGCACAATACACTATTGAATTTTGCATTTACGTTGATTCCGGAGGGCCCAATTTTCCGAGTTCGCCTCAGGCCCCGAAAATCACAGGACCGGCCCTGTGTATGAATCATTTAAACCTATTAAGAACTTCATTACCCAATCCCTTTGTTGATTTTCAACAACAGATCTCAGTCCTCCACAAGTACAATCAGGAATCGATTCATAGTTCATTAATTCATCAAGAAGAGACTTGTATTTTGAAAAAATATACACTTACAGCATCCTGATTTTGCATTAAAGTAGTAATGGCATGTTTTACCTCATAAATTCATGGGGCATTTTGTTGAGCCAATTGATGCTCTAAATCCAACCAAAGTTCTCAAGCTGTGTCAACATACAATGTGCAAGATTTAATATCAATAGACATATTGTTTTGTAAACAAGCAATCACTATATCATTGCACCTAAGCCAATATTCCATCAAGGGGCTGTTGGGATTTGCTGGCTCGGATAAACTCCTATCAATGAAGCCTAGTTTATTTTTTATTTGAAGTGCTCTCTTCATAGGTCTTGCCCAAGCATAATAGTTGGTGCTGTCAAGTATGTGAGTAACCAGAATCGTCCCAGAACTATCATTTCCACCAATGTAATAAGGGTTGCAGGGATCATTAGGATTTGGATTAGGATGGTTGTTTGCTATTGGATTTGTGTTGGTATTTTGATTGTCATTTTGATTTGAATTTGGATTTGAATTTGTCGAGTCTATTGTAGCGCTATGAACATCAGCCATAGCTCAGCTCCGATACCATGTAAAATATCAAACTAAAATTGAGGAAACAATGAAACAGTACTTAACAAAAGCTGATGAAGAAGATGATTTCATTAGAATAATTCACTGCAATTCTTGTACAGCATTGTGAGATATATATACATCCAGTGAGAAGGATCTAGAAGAGGAAATTCTATGCTATATTCTATACAAAAAATAAAATAAGATGGCTATACAAACAGACTACATAACTGTAAATGTGCTAACAGAAAAATGGTCCCCCTTTGTTCTATTAACAGAATCCTATCCTCTATCATCATTCATGCCTTCATTCTCCATGTGATCTTCTTCTTGCTGATCCTTCAGAAGTTGAGATTGGTATTTTAACATTTATTGCATACAACTTCACCTTAGGACATCGTGATGTCACGAGTCCCGAGATTTTAATTGATCTTCTTAAAAGGTATCTACAACTAATTTTTATCCAAGATTTAATACTGATATCGGTACTCCATAAGCCATAGATCCTCATGAGTTCTCCCATGAGCCAAGATGCTCACGTGTTGTCTATGTTAATCATCACACGTGTATTCAATTGCCTACCCATTTTTTTTAACATTTGATCATGGTTTCAATGTATCCTATTTCTTGATTTTGTTTGTGCAGCTTATAGGAGCAGCCAATGTCCATGATCGAAATGGAATGTTAAGTACAAGGCGAGGCCTAGGATTCTCATAACAATAATTTGTGAAAGCATTTCTTCTATTCGTTAGTAATCGCCATAATAATATTTTGTTGTAAAGATGCATTATGGAGCAAGAGATGTAGATTGACAAAATGAATCGTAAACCTCTTGTTAATGAATTGCTTTTCATATTTATAAAGCGGTTAATGACGTTGATTTGGTACACAAATGCTATTTGTTTGCGGGTCGATAACAAAGCGTGTCTATTGCGTAGTTAATAAATTTTCATATAGAGAAATCAAATTTAACATAGAATTAACCATATAGAAACACTATGAACATACAATTCATTATGTTTATAGGTTTCCAAACAACAACTATAGAGAAATTTTATGACACACTATCATCCATATCTCTTCACAAGGAACGCTTAAAAAAATAAAATAAAATAAGGGGAAAGCATGACGACGAATATGACTTGGTCAAAGACCATGAAACAGGAACAATGACATTATTCAGCACACTTTAAAGATTGTATGAGCATAACTAGTTTTGGGGCTTCTCCCATTTGAGGGGCTTAGTTACCTCCCATGTGAAGTCGGGGTCATCTCTTCCGAAGTGGCCATATGCAGCAGTTTTCAAGAACCTTCCATTGCCACCTCTCTTCAAGTCCAAGCTAATGGAAATCATTCCGGGTCTGAAATCGAAATTTTCCTTCACAATCTTCAAGATGTCCTTGTCCGGGATGCTCCCGGTGCCATAACTGTCAACAAACACGGACAATGGCTCAGGCACGCCAATGGCATATGAGACCTGCACTATGCATCTGCGAGCAAGACCACTGGCAACAATGCTCTTGGCAGCCTGCCTAACAATGTAGGCCCCACTTCTGTCGACCTTGGTTGGGTCCTTTCCGGAGAAGGCACCCCCACCATGGGCACCCCACCCTCCATAGGTGTCAATAATGATTTTACGACCTGTGAGACCAGCATCACCATGGGGGCCGCCAATAACAAACCTGCCAGACGGGTTCAGGTGGAAGATTGTCTTTTCGTCGAGGTACTTCTCAGGGATGATGGGTTTGATGACATGTTCCTTAAGGTCCTTAGCAATCTCATCATTAGTAACAGTTTCATCATGCTGAGTCGAGATGAGAACAGTGTGGACCCTAACTGGAACCATCGCACCATTGTCATTGTAGTACTCGACTGTAACCTGGGTTTTTCCATCAGGTCTCAACCACGGACATTTACCATTCTTTCGGACTTCAGTGAGGCAGGCACCTAGTTTAGTAGCAAGCACATGGCTGAGAGGCATGAGCTCAGGGGTCTCATCAGTTGCATAGCCAAACATGTGACCCTGATCGCCCGCACCAATCTCCTCGGGACGCTTGGTTAGATGGCCGTGGACACCTTGAGCAATATCAGGGCTCTGTTGCTCAATGTTGACTAGGACCTTGCACTTGTCCGCATCGAGACCAACATCATCAGACGTAAATCCTATGTTACGGCAGGTGTCACGAACGATCTTCTCATAGTCTATATTTCCCTTGGTTGTGATCTCACCGAAGACCATTACCATGTTCGTCTTGGTACAAGTCTCACAGGCAACTTTGCTATCAGCATCCTGTTCGAGGCAGGCATCAAGCACTGCATCTGATATCTGATCACAGAGCTTGTCGGGGTGACCCTCATTCACAGATTCAGAGGTGAATAGGAAGGTGTCCATGTTTTCAACCTGCACAAAGTTAAAATTACATACAAATAGTCTAAGTTCATTGTGGTTAAGATGAATTCAACCGTCACGTAAGGAAAATATAACATACATCTATAAAATCAGACTATCTATCAATCACTATAAAACCAAGTAACTTGTGCGTATGAATTGTCACCATACGTGCACTTCTCTTACAAGCGAATAGATATGTGTATTTCATGAGTGCTGGAAGAAAAAAGAACACAAAGTACATGCCCGGGAAAAGCAATTGACAATTTCCGAAAGAGTCATACATCCACAGACAAGTTCTTTTGCAGAGAGTAATAGAAAAAGTTAGTTATTATGCACCAGTATATTATGTAGAATAGATTCGGAAATAAAGGGCGCATCTTTAACTTTATACCTGGAAAGAATATCAGCACCTATTGAGCTAAACAAGGAAGCCAACTTTACAAAAAAAAATTGGAACAAAGGGTCCACAAGTTCTTTGCTTTTTCTTTTTTAAGCTACCAAGATAAACTTGCTGAACAGCCTTCGAGATAAAAACGGTACTTTCAGGTGGGTGGGGGGCATCTCAAATCTAGTATAGATCTGATTCTGAGGGGATCAAAATAGCCAATCTACTGATTTAACTAAAATTCATTCTGAACATGGAGACTGAAAATCAAGAAACTATCCTCTATATTTATTGCAGCAAAATTTGACTACTAACCAATACAAGGAAAGCAACATAGACATCATGTAAATCGAGCTCTAATGAAGTCATCAACAATCTCCATCAACCAAACTGCTTAGTTTGGAAGCTTTAAGTTCAGATCTAGATCTCACTTTGTCGAAGACATTTCTTTGAAATCAAGTCCATAACAAACGAAATAGAGACAACAACGAACTAAACCTTATGCTCAATCAATTTCTCGACTCGTCTTATGAGGTTGATCCCAGATTACAAGAAGAACAAAGTCTTATTGCCATTAAATTAGAGGTTTTTGCCACTATAACTGATGCATTACTAGATCTACTAGAAAACAAGCAATTAGATCCCTTCTACTCAAATTGAGTCTCTGAATACCCACATCAAATTAAGGTATATAACTGGTTCCTTGTAACACAGAGATCTAAAAGTACAATGAAATTAAGTGGAAATAGCCAAGTCTTAACACTAATTCAACATATAATCTGTCAAGAAAAACTTCAAAATAGTTATTAATCTTACAATACCAAGTTCAAGTAAACATGACCATAATCCCCACATAATTCAAGCAAGCAAAAACTCAGATCCATTAATTAACAACATTATACACAACAAAACGGGTTCTTCGAAAAATTCTCGTACCTCAAAGATGAACCCAACAGCCGACAGAAGAGAGTTTCTTGGGTACAATAGCTTTAGGTACACCAAATGCTTGCAATTCTGACAATGAATTTGAGTCTATTTATAAGCCAATATTTGGTCTATGGGATACGTCGTGGAGTTGACATTGTTATATTAGTTAGTTGTGTGTCATTGCGGTGTTTCAGCCGTCAGATCCGGAATCCAATGGTCAGGATCGTTTGGAGTTGTTGGTGAGAGTGACATATTTAAGTGGTTAATTTTTTTTATTTTGTATTTTGTATGCAATTTATCGGTGAAACTTGTATTTGAATTGTTATTCAGTTCACCAACCCCAAGAGTGGGACCATCTCCATAAATGGTGTGTTATTTACAATTCAACATAGTAGTTTTTACTGCTTTATTTATTAAATCATTAACCGCCATATATATATCACGTAAAACGATTACAATAATGAGCTACTGTAAATAGCATTATTTTTTACCATTTTTAATTGAATATAAATATACTGACACTTTAAAATTAACTGTCTATAATGATAAGTGAGAAACTTTATTTATTATTACAGTCCTCAAACTTTTACAAATAAAGTTCACAGGTCTCTAGTCCTTTTTAGTTCCCTAAATTTGGGTGCATAAAACCCAATTTTCACGGTTTCCATCCAACAAGGACTCGTGATCTAGGTAAACTTAGCCCATGTTTGGTACACATTGAAATTTTCATTTTCATTCTTCTACTCATTTCCAACCACACATCTTTCAGTAAAATAATAGTTTCCATCACATTAAGAATTTTTCCTTCTTTTTCAACCACAAATTTTCCATCAATCTACTAGTCTAGAATACATTCTTCCAAAATAATGTGGCTCAAACACACCCTTAATAAATATGTGTCCTATTTTTTGTCAGATTATGTGTAAACTATGTGTTTCAATTTGCATGGTAATTGGAGTAGATAGATGTCATGAGTTTAAGTCCCTCCGTCGCTCATTTATAAAAGTTTTACATGTTAGATCTTTGATTTTAAAAAAAAATTTGTATCCAGCGTGCATTTTGGGACTCAATTTTTTTAAAGAAAAATATTGTACTTTTTTTAACATATTAAACTTTTAGATAATATGGTTTAGCACGACAAACGGCACCAACAATAAAGTGGGACATAAAGCCTGAAAAAAGTTGATTAGAGACATGTTTTATTTGTGAAATTATGGAGACTGGCAGCAACAATATATGTTTAAAATCAATATTTTCCTGATAAAGAATTAGATGAAAAACAAAAAAAAAAATCTCCCAATTATGGATACATGGCAAACATCCATGTTCTTTGGTTTCGTTTGAGCCAATCATAGCCTCTTATTTGTCCAAAGGATTATCTTGGCCATCTATCAAGATATTTGGTGATGATTTTTAAATCTACGCGTGAAACTCGTGGTACGATTAAAAAGAAATGAAGTGGGAGAATAGGTTAAGATTCTTTCCTAAGCACGATAGCCTTTATTTGGCTATTTGTTTATAATCAAATGAATCACTTTTACCTACATATTACATGGAAAATCACAAATACTATTAATCATTCATTTTTATCTATATATAATTTAAAACCATTTATAAATAACTCCCAAGCAAGTGCATTCACTTTAGATAACTAAAGGAAACTGTTGTAAATAGTAAATTTATTAGTGAATATAATTGTACATCTGCAACCCGATAAATTATTATCATTGTATTACTAATCCTGCCATATAAGTATAAGACTTTGGTTCTTATTATGATACACGAGTCTCTTGATTTTGTTCTCTTTTCTCTTTTTCTCTCTTTTTACAACACATTATCAGCACGATTCTCTTAAAATTAAAGTGAATTAATTAGAAGGTAATAAGTTTTATAAGAATAATTATTTATTATGTGTATCAAAATTAATTTGGTGACACATGAATTTTACATGGGTAATGTTACACGTACCAAATGATTTACCGAATCGACAAATGGCGGCCCCCTATTAGGGGCCACCATTTGTCGATTCGATAAAAAATTAAGTAAATTATTATGTACAAATAGAAACTTATTTTACATATACATATGTCATAAACATATTATTTTTGCCACAATGAAGGTCGCCATTTGTCGATTCGATAAAAAATTAAGTAAATTATTATGTACAAATAGAAACTTATTTTACATATACATATGTCATAAACATATTATTTTTGCCACAATGATTACATGACAATGCCTCAATTTATTTCTTGTATGCACAGATACTGCCGCCAATCATTTCTTGTATGCACAGATAAACAAAAGTGTTTTGTTAACGTATTTTAGCCAAAGTTAGCATGCAAAGATAATGATTACTTTCCACTCGAAATGATTATTTTTTTAAGTTACTGATGTCATGTCTGTCTGTGTATGAATTCATATGTTCTCTGATTTTTTTTTTATTTTTTTTATATTTTTGTGTTTTTCTGTATCGATTCTTGTCTATCAAGATTTATTCATGTATTCTCTCAATTTATGTGCAAGATAGGAATTAATATCACACATGATGTTAATTTGGTGACATGAATTTTTTTAGTCAATTCACGTCCATGTTTGGAAGATTTTTTACTATTACTTTTTTGTAATTAATTTTTCTATATATATTAATATCATGTCTATATGATAATTAAATATTTTTAGATGTTTTTTCATAAACCTTAAATTAATAATTTATCATTTTATTGCTCATGAAGTAACACAACATTATAATTAATATTCCAGAAGAATATTATTTGCTCCTGAAAATGCATGAATTATAATTTTTAATATCCAACAAGAATATTGATATATTGCTTTTGAAGAAGCAATAGTAAAATACAACGTGTTCCAAAAGTTGCATATGTTTCGAAAAACATATTATTTTAAATTAGNTTAGTGTTTATCCCTGAAGAAAAATGCGTAACTTATGTCATGTTGATATTGACTACCTGATTAATTATTGTGCGATATTTATTCATATTCTTCGAGATTAATTGTATTTTATTTTATGGTGAAATTACTCAAATAGTAAACATCACAATAGATGAATTTTCGAGATATCTATTTAATTGATAGTGTAAATATGCACATTATTCTTCAAGACAACAAGTCTTTTCTAGATTTAATATTAGCAGAAAATAATGTTAATACAATATTAAGTGTATCGAATATTGTCGAAAGCTCAGGAAGAGCTTGTATTATTTTACCAAATAATGCAAAATTATATATTGACGATACACTCTATTCTAGTAAATCTAGAAGAAATTTGCTTAATTTTAAAGATATCCGTTGTAATGGATATCACATTGAGACAATGCAAGAAAATAATGTATATATTTGCATAACATCTTTTGTATCTGGCTATAAGCAGATAAAAGAAAATTCCATGCACTCTCATCTGGCATGTATTATACATTTATAAAAATGATCGAATCAAAAATTATCACGAACCAGAAGTTTGTTGACTCAAATTTTTTTATATTTTGGCATGATTGACTTGGACATTTAGAAGTTATAATGATGCGTCAAATTATAAACAACTTACATGGACATTTTTTAAAAACCCAGAAGATTCTTTTAGCTAATGATTATCAATGTGTAACTTGTTCGCAAGACAAGTTAGTCATTAAACCTTCGACTACAAATATCAATATTGAATCTCCAACTTTCTTGAAAATGATTCATGGAGATATATGTGGGTCAATACACTCACCATGTGGACTATTTTGTTATTTTATGGTATTAATTGATTCTTCTACTAAATGGTCATATGTTTGCCTAATATTTATTAGGAATGTAGATTTTACTAGACTACTTGCTCAAATCATAAAATTATGAGCGCAATTCTCTGATTACTCAATCAAGACTATTTGTCTTGACAATGACGGTGAATTTATATCACAAGCATTCGATTATTATTGCACGTTATTTGGATTGTTATTGAATATTCGGTTGCACATGTTTATATACAAAATAGTTTAACAAAGTCATTTATTAAATATCTACAACTTATTATTAGACCATTACTTATGAAAACAAAACTCCTAGTTTCTGTTTAGGATCATGCCATATTACATGCTACATCATTGATTCATATCAGACCAACTGTATATTATCGATATTCACCTTTGCAACTTACATTTGGTCATGAACCTAATATTTCTCAGTTACGAATTTTTAATTGTACTGTTCAAGTCCATATTTCACACCCACAACAGACTAAAATGGGTTCCTAATGAAAATTTGGGATTTATGTAGGTTTTGATTCACCATCTATTATTTGAACATTTTGACAGGTGATTTATTTATTGCACGTTTTGCAGATTTTTCATTTTGATGAAATGATTTTCTCAACTTTGGGAGGAGAAAAATTACATCCTAATAAACAAGGTAAAATTTCCTGGAATGAAAAACTATATTTCACTTTGATGCCCGCAGTAATCAATGTGAACAAAAGGTTGAAAAAATCATTCATTTGCAAAGCGTTGCAAATCAATTACCATATATATTTGTTAATACAAAAAAGTGACAAAGTCATATATATCGACAGAAAATATTCTAGCAAAAATTGATATCCCTACAAGACAATTTACTGTAACAAATTAATTTCAAATACGCAAAAAGCATGGTCGACCAGTTGGTTTAAAAGACTCTGTACCTCGAAATATAAAAGTACAAGAAAAAAATCAACCAAAAACTTCAGAAAAATTAACATTGGAAGAGATTGATTAATCAAATATTGAAAATATGGTTCCTGAAGAATCACAAGTGTCCGAAAATAATGAGATTTCAATAAATTATATGTTATCTCATAAATTATGGAAAAGAAATAATGTTGTTATAAACAATATTTTCACATTTAATGTGGCTTTTGATATTATGCAAAATAAGGATTTTGAATCACGGTCCGTTAAAGACTGTCAAAATAAAAATGATTGGTCAAAGTGAAAAGAAGCCATATGACGGAATTGAATTTATTAGAAAAACGAAAAATGTTTGGACTTGTAGTTCGAACACCTGAAAATGTAATCCATATTGAATACAAATAAATTTTTGTACGAAAGAGAAATAAAATTCATGAAATTACAAGATACAAAGCCCGACTCGTAGTTCAAGGTTTCTTACAAAGACAAGGAATTGATTATGAGGGAACATATTCTATCGTAATGGACACCATCGCTTTTAGATTCTTAATTAGTTTGACTGAGTCACAAATATCGATATGCGCCTTATGGATGTAGTGACTGTCTATTTATATGATTCACTTGATAGTGACATATATATGAACATCCCTAAAGGATTTAAAGTGCGAGAAATAAATAATACATGCCCATGAACCATGTTCTAAATTAAATTGTAAAG
>CAIGRN010154034.1:0-12365 GCA_903798345.1 Fraxinus anomala
TTGAGTGTTCCGTTGCTAAAAATATAAGCGGTTAGTGATTTTGGTGTGTGTCCAAAATTTAGCTCAACATCTTCTTGCAAGTCAAGAGTCATTAAATTAATATATATGTAGAGGACGTGCCAATATTGGATTTATTCTTGAACTAGAGGATATCCATTTAAGACAATTTTTTGAAGCTACTGTTACAAGGTTGTTTAAAGCTCCAATTCCATCCATGAAATGGTGACAGTAGGTATTTGTTAAGTGAATGAATGCCCAAATATCCTCTAACTACCAAAATATTCACTTGCATTATTCACCCTTTTCATCTGCTAATTGCCATTAAATCTCTTGAGCTCTTATATTATTTTATTTCGGCATTTACAACTTAATTTCATACATTTGTTTTCTTTTCACTTTGGTCCCATAATTTAGTCTTACTTTTAAGCAGATTTTAGGTTGAATTTATTTAATCTTATAGAAGTGCAAGCAGATTATGTTTATGTAGGTTTGTCATTGTGTGATAATCGACATTGTTTTACGCTGGTTAGTTTGTGTTTATTTACTTTTGTCATTGAACAATATGCCTTTACTGTAGCATTGAGCATCTATTGCAACCATAAAATTCGATGAACTTGAGCATTTATTGAAGTCACAATGTGTCATTACTATTTAAAAAATTATCTGTCAAAATTTTAGTTCCCTATAATGTAGCTTTGGCTCCGTCTCTGAAGTCACAATGTGATATTAATTCCATGTTTGACAACTATTAAAATAAAATTCATTTTTTTCAAACTTATTTTCGACAAATCCAAAAAAAAATTCTTACTTTTTTAACCATTCATTTTCAAAAAATCACTATTCCAAAACTAATTTTGTTTTCCAAAAAAAAACTTATTTTAATGATCGTCAAACAAGGGCTAAATAAAAGACTAATAGAGTGAGTTTTATATTAATATATTTGATTGATCTTATTATTTCATAATAAATCACATTTTATATAGATTAGTGATCATTTCTGATGAACATAATTAATACTATTATTTATATTCAAAAATAAATAGTCTGATGGACTCTGTTGGGAAATCACCAAATACAGTGATAGCAAATGCCCTCACCAAAATTTGAGAAGATAATCACCTTAACTGGAATTTGGAAAGAAAAACATATTTGTTATCTCCTATATTTGTCATGTGACTTTGCTTAGAAATTTGATGAAGAACTCAACATGGAAAAAATAAGCCAATTGACAACAAAAACTTAGTTGCATTAGTAAAAAATCTTATGTTCCATTATTAACATAAGAACATCAACATGAGCTAAACAAGAGTGGAAGTGAGCTTGAAGCGTGTAAAGACTCGAGAGAAATTGTAGCGTCTTCGTCAAACCATTGAAGAATGAAGTCCTCTTTTCAATTTAATAAATTTACTTGGACTTAGAAAAAATTAGGTTTAAGGGGGTGTTGAGAAAATAACTTAATTTTGGCCAATTAATTAGGCGCGTGTTTAAGGTGGAATTTTCTATCAACAATCTAGAATGTTCCACTTTATTAGTCCAATTTCTAGAAAAATACATGTTAAGAATTGTCTAATTTATGAAAATGACTAAGCCGAAGATTAATTTATTGCAGTAAAATGTATTTGGGGAATTAATTTAACAAGTCAAGTTAAAGAATAATATTAATACAAATTTTTTTCCTTATAGTCAATATCTTCGCATTCCACTGACCCAATAATTCCCCTCTTAACAAAGGCATATTACGTAGGAATCACTAGCAAATATGTATACTTTGACAATTATTTAGGATCAATATTCCACATTTCATAATTAAATAACATTATTAATCTCCTAGTGGCCTAGTGTCCAATATGTTTTGTTTTCCCCCCATTAGAAGCAATTGTGGAAGATCGTGTTGTCTTGCAAAATAATATAATAGTTATATTATTTATGTATAGAAGCCTTCCATTTTTTATTTTTTTAAATACCCAGATGTCCACATTCGACGACTAATCCATTTGTATGTTGCAAAAAATACATGAAATGCATGCTGATATAATTTATTCTTAAGTATGGAAATTAACACCGAACAATTTCATGGAAATCATCATCTATAACTATCCAAGAAGACTGTAAAAAGACTGGATAAAAATTCTTGAGATAGTTGAATATTTAACAAAACCTGAAACGCAAAAAATAATAATAAAAAATAAAAAATCGAATTAACTTAATACTAAATTGTTTAGGAGAAAATAAGAGATTATAGGTACAATATAAAGTAAAAATCACAAACTTACAAGAAGATTATAATTTGTAGAATAAATGAGATTTCACTAAAATATGAAAAAATAATATAGAGATTTGTTTTTACAATTTGTCTTAACTAATAATGGTGATAAACAAGCATTCAATAAGGTTAAACCAACCTATAATAAAGTTAATAACTCATAATGGGGTAAAACCAATATAACTAAATTGTAGATAATAGTCAAATATATATATATATATATGAAACAATCCAAACCTTAGAAGTAGAGTTGTAGATGAATAAAATGCCCAAAAGTTTCCTTATCTTGATTACTTCAAATCCAACACAAATTCCAACTCTCAATAAGGCTTCCAACTAGAATTTGTCAAATAGATATCGAATAAGATTCCAAAAGTATTCCAAATAGAATTCTTCTTAACATGCACTTTAATTAGAATTTTCAATTATCTTCAACAAATAATTTGGTTCACACCAAAATTATAACAATCTCTACCTTGACAAAAATTCCACTACAATAAACAAATTTCAAGGATTCTTCTCCTAGAGAAAAATTTCACTGCAAAGAATCAACTTCAACTGTTCAATAGTCCATCAAAATTTTCAATTAAAAATATTTTCCACATATGCCACTCCAATAAGTGGCAAAAGTGATATAATGATCACCAAACAAGGCTGAAAAGAGCCATGTAACATAATTACAACTGAATGTATCAAAAGAAGAATATTGGCCAGGATCAACACCATTAATCACATTCAACCCATCAACTAAATTGGCAGAATTGTACATATGTGCAGTCTTATGGCCAAAAATGGGTCTGTTACTAGCGGATGAATACAATGACACTGTCGATAATGGTGGCAAGACGAATTTACCCATAACTTCTAAATTCTACTGAGATGTATTGTTCAAAGAATATCCCAAATCAGATTCCAACGGTACATAATCAAACTCCAAATTCACCTGAGCCCTTTAATTATGCTGATCCATCAAAAATTCTGTATAACACTGCAAGACATATAATAAAAAAGAGCTCATTTACGAACCTTCAGGACTCTACCTTTGTTAACCTATGATTGACTTCGTATTTTGATTACAACAAGCAATTTGATTTTATTTCTAACAATTGAATGTGAATCTTCATAGCTATTGTTGCAAAGTTGATCAATTGGGGACAAAAAAGTTCACTACCAAAAGACTCGCATCGGACTATCAATAAATATGGGGATGAAAGTCGAGCATTCACGACAAATTACTCGAGACAAAGAACTTCAATAGTCGAACATCGAAGATATTAGACTTAGATATTTTGAATTCATGAGTGAATGTACAATACTTTAATCCTTAGCGATGAATTAAAAGTTCATTGAATAAATTTTTATGAATGAGAAAATTATTTCATAAAAACTTTGGAATAAGAATTATTTTTCAAATGATAAGTATTTCAACATGATATTTAAACTCTTTACAATGTCAATTACTTTGAAAAATAAAGTAAAAATGTCTTTCAAAAGCCTACATTTTTCAAAACAATAAAAAAAGAAAAATTTGAAAAAAAAAATGTCCAAGCGGATGTCCGATTCGTTCAACGATCACCTTTTTAATCGTTCTGCATTCGATGCACAATGACTAGTTTGGTTGTCCGATTTAGGATGCGGACTTCCGGATTGGTTGTCTAGTTAGTCAGAATTTTTTTGCATTTTAAGTGCTATAAATACTATTTCACTCTCATTCATTATAACACTTTTAAGAGCATTTAAGTGAAATATCTTGAGCTAAATTACATTGATCTTACATTTTATGTATCTCTATCAAATAATTCATTTTGAAAAACTTTTAATTAAATCAACTTTTGAAAATATCTTTCTCATCAAAGTTTTTCTCACCTAAGAGTTGATCTTTATTCATTGTTATTCATTAAAGTATTAGCTTATTTCCTTCTTTGTATTTAACTTGATTATATCATTTATTAAAAGAGAAGTTTAATTGTAAAATCATTTCTCTTTAATTTGTGGATCATATTGAGATCTCGAAATCTCAATATTGTATAAGAATCGGTGATCCTTGTTTGTAAGTTACCAGAAGCATTGTAAGGATGTTGATTGCACCATAAATCAATCAAATATAGTAAAAATGTCTTACTCGTGACGGAGAGTTTAGTAACGAAAGACGTAAATCATTGTTTGGGATCAAACATCCACAATTACATCGTTTGCACACTTTCTTCCATTTTACTTTTTGGTTTCGTACTTGTGCATTTTTATTTGATTGACTTAGTCATATTCAATTTGTTTGACCTTAAATTAATTTTTCGAAAAAGTTTTTAATTATCAATTCACCCTTCTTGGTTAGTTATTCTAAGGCTATCAACATCCACCAGTATACTTGTACCATTTTTGAATCAAAAGTACTTAAAGAGAAAAGATTTCTCTTCAAATTTGGATTGTGTCTCACTACATCAAGTGTTCTAACAGTTATATCAAACAAATTTATTTCTACCCAAACAATACTAGTTATCCAACAAGGTATATTATTTTCCATTATCATAACACCTTTTGAAATTATTTCATATGTTGAAAACGAATCCCAATTGGGATACGTAAATGCAAGTTTTATCAAGAACCTCGTCAGAATTGGAGTGTTAGTCAGAAATTTGTAAAAAATTTCTCCATCACTGTGAAAAGTTTCAACAGTGACTTCACCTGAAGTATCTAATCGCTTTCCCTTCTGAAAAACTATAGCCAAAGTTTCTATATTATGCAACTTATAGCAATCTATAATTAAGTGCCTCAAATTCTTGCAACAAATTTTGAAGTTAGATCTTAATTTACCTCCTGCACAACCATCATCAAGAACAAGCCCATCTCCATGAGTCTTAGTTTTAACGAGATGCTTCATCTTCTCCATTGAATATAAAGCATCATAAACTTTTTCAATGGTGAGATCGCGACTATATAATATCGTGTCTTCAAACAACAAATATGTAGTGGGCAAAAATATAATAAAATCAATCCAATATAAGCGAGCACTGCTCGCCTCTTAACTTACCTAACGAAAATTTTGTATTGCGATCCAATAACGGAACATCAAACTTCATAGTTGTCATCACAAAAAATAAAGCTAAACTTTTTAACTTGATGAAAATTTCAATCTCCATAGAATTTTCAAGTATTTAGCTTTGATACTAGTTTGTTGTAAACTGAAATGCTCTGATACTAATTTGTTGAGAAATGTGGAAGAAACCAAATTAATTTAATATCAAATTGTTGGAGGAAATAAGAGATTATAGACACAACATGAAGTAATGATAACAAATTCACAAGAAGAATACAATTTGCATAGTAAATGAATTTTTACTAAAATATAGAGAAATAATATAAAAATTTGTGTTTACAATTTCTTTAACTAATAATGGGGCATAAACAAACTTCCATTAAGATTAAATCAACCTATAATGGGGTTAACAACCCATATGATGTAAAATCAACCCAACTAAATTTTAGAGAAGCATCAAATACATATAAGGAACAATTTAAGTTCTAGAAATAGAGTCGTAGATGAAATAGAATGGCAAAAAATTTTCTTATCTTAATCTCTTCAAGTCCAACGCAAATTTCAACTCTCAATGGGACTTCTAAATATAACATCAACTAGAATTTGCCAAGTAAATTTCAAATAGAATTCTAAAAGCATTACAAATAAATTTCCTTTTAACGTGCACTTTAATTAGAATTCTCAATTATCTTTAATAAAGAATTCGTGTCATGCCCAAGTTCTATCTACTCGCAAACTTAAAATTTTTTTTTTTATTTTTTAACCACATATTCTCTATCAATTTATTATTCCAAAATAGATTCTTATCCAAAAATGGAGCTCAAGCATGTGCTAAATGTTTCATATATAATATAAATATTCGCTAAAAATTAGGTGATCTCTAATCTTTTTAACTATGTTAGAGTATCACTAAGAGGCTCTTTATTTTTAAAAAGAATGTTCTACAATTTACAAAATATCTATAAATTTAGAAAGCAAAAATTTTAAAGTACTCCAACAAGTTCTTTATATTGTCAATTACAGAAGTGAAAGAGGACGATGGAATACACACGTAGTACACTTGTCAGGATTTTAATTGAATTTGGAACATATCTTTCTGATCTCCCCTTGTGTACCGGTCTTAACTTCAATTCTACTCATTTTGATCATGGCCTTCGGAAACTCAAGATCAAATCTTAAACCAAGTAACCCTCTTATGCTTCCTGCATAATTCTCTACAATTCGACGCGTCGAAGGATCTCCCCAAAGCCTCTGATCTGATTCAAGAATCCCATTTCCATCCCTTACATTCTTGAAGAAGCTTGTGTCGAATTTCAACTGGCTATCTTTGTCTAGAGCCACCCTTTTTGAGCCATCACCATCTTTAGGACTAGTAGATTGTAACTGTGACAAGAATACTTGATTAATGCTGGGGTCTGGATTCCCAGTACTTGTGAAGTTGTATAGACGATATCGGAAGAAAAGACAGTCCGTTTGGCCAATGGTATGTGAGCCTGCAATCATCCCACATAAAATGCTGTTAGTGTGTGTCTAGGTTGCACTGAAATCGAAAAGACAAGCATGACTGCGTCACGAAATGTTGTGTATAGAAATAAATAAGGGTTAATTACCAACTAGTGTGACAAGATCATGATCATCAAGGCCTTTCGATGCAAACTTCTGTCTCTGGGTAGGAACAGGATCCAACGGCGAAGGCAAACTCGATGCCTGAGCCGATGAAGATATACGGCCATCTCTTCTTCCAGTAGGCACACCCCAACTTGGTCCTCCACTCTAGGATATACATACATATGAGAAGTTAAAAACTAGGAACTCACATATTTGCATGTTTTGGAGTCAAGTGGATGAGAGAAGTCTTGTTTTTACATGCTCTTTCAAAGTGAAATGCTCTCTATTTTAATGAGGTCATTGGAGCAATTAAAAAATTTTACTCTATAAATTTATAGATACTCTCTAAAATATACTCCTTAAAAATAGAAAGTGTTTTGGAGATACTCTTAGTCGGTGTAACAAGGACACCTACCGAGTTATTGAAAAATAATGAAAAGTATATAGTGCTTAGAAGAGGGAAGAAATATTCACCAAGTCAACTGCATCGCGAGCAGCCAATGCTAGAATATCGGAACACGAGACAACCCCCGGGCACATACCCTCCAGCTTCGATTTCGCATCTTCAACCACTTCAAATCCTCGCAACCCAGAATTAGGCCTCGCGGTTTTTTCAGCAGAAGCCCCAGCAATCAAAATTGAGCCATCACAGCCCTGTGCACGAATGAAAAAATAAATCCATGAAAATTATTAAAAATATTTCAAAAAAAAAAAAATTATTATTTATTACTTGAACAAAGCAATCATGGAAATGAAGCCTAAGCAGTCCAGCTGCAACAGTAGGATTTTTATTGAAATGTGCTTCCACTGTGGATCTGACTATGGATTCGGCTTTTGGACATGAAGACGAATAAAACCCAGTTCTTAATCCTCCTTGGCTTAGTGCAGGAATAATAGCAATTCCCCAAACTAAGAGTCGAAAATTTATTAAATGCGCAGCTTCCATTATTATTTTGTTTTAACTTCCAATAATCAAAATATGTCCAATTATTATGAGCTTTGTGTATGATTGTCCCTTAATTGTATCAGTTTATATATATATTGTGTTTGAATGTTGGCTGTGCTTTATTTTCTTGGATTTGTGGGGACAATAATTGGGATCGTTTAGTGGAGGGTAAGACGTGTGGGGCCTTAAGAATTGGATACATATGTTATTCTTTTCTTGGCTTTTAAGTTCAGTGGAATTCATTTTGCATGATTTAACATTTATATTGGAGGTTCCTCTTTTATTAAGTAGCTTTATCATTTTACGCGTTAGACTCTTTGTAGCTTTTCAACTATTTTCCTTCCACGTATTTCATCTCGTTCACATTTGCTTTATTCTATCGTATCATCTAAGTGCATTTTTTTTTCAGGATAATATATGTTAATAACAAGGAAAAAACCTAAAACAAAGGAGAGAAGCTCGACATAACATCCCGCTCGCACAAAGAAAAAAAATTATTTGCTTAGACGAAGAGCATCCAATAAAAGCTAAGGGATTTCATTTTCCAAGTCATACTCCTGATAAATTAGTATAATGTTATTTGTATAATCATGGATGACAATTTTGTTGACAATTGGTGTGATGACAAAAAACTGTAGGATGTAAAAACAACTTTTTGTTAAAAGTCTACAATGACATAATGTCACATGGGATTCTGTAAACAAAGTTGTCACCCATGATTGTATACCAAACATGATTCGATAAATTATTATAATATGAGAGAACATAATTTCTCTAGATAATGGTCTATGTGCATGTTTAATACAAGAATTATTCTTGTACATTCTTTGTTGACATTCTTCTATGTGTAAAAAATCTGGTCATTAATTAGAAAATTCTTTTTAAAATTAATGTACAAAAATCGTCAACTCACATAATGTTAAACTTGATGTACATGTAGCATGATTATTAATACATAGTATTACACAAAAATATTGAATAGTATGTGAAATAAAACTTTCTCATTTTTTGCAGAAAATCAATTATGCCATCAACTGTAAAATGTCTCTTTCAAATCTTATCTCTAGGCATTCATTTTGCTATGTACTTTCTTTGCATCTAAACAGAACAAAATGCTTCCTCATCTTTTAATTCATTAAATCCATACGTATCCAATTGAAAGAAAAACAAAAAATACCAATAAATTTGCTGTTTCATATGATCAAAGACCATTTTAGAAAAAGTTGTGATTTTCTTTGACGGGTTTCCTAATAACCCAACTGCAACGTTAACCAAAAAAATATTTCAATTAAACTGAATTTTGTAGTCACGAGTTTTATTATTGTCTGGTAAATCTTCATTTAACCAACAAAATATTTCCTCTTAAAGCGCTTTACTTAAAAAAGATATCCAGATATGCAAAAATATATCAACAAAATAAAATAAACTCATTTTTTGCTTATTTGTGTAATTAAGTGGGCCAAACATAACAGGAATTTTATGATTTACGTCCTTGAATATGGCAAATAGCTAATCAATAAAGGGTTTTTCCATTTGTAGAGATGTAGGGGTTGACAAAATTCCTACAGATCTCTCACATGAGGTGGGTTCCCGCATGGGACCCATCTCAATAAAAAAATAAAAAATAAAAAACTCACATACCTCCTATTTGTGAGTGATCGGTTGGGATTCAGAACCCCTACCTGTACACCCAGCAATTAATGTACAAATAATTAAAACAGGATTCCAATTAAAACAGGATTCCAATTTTGGATTACGCATGGCACATGCCCTCAGTTAGGTGAAGATAATTAATGTACAAATATTGTTCCAATTTTGTAGTGATATTTAAGTGAAATAATGATTATCATTTTATTTTAGTCATTTTTTGTAATGTACCACAACCTCATATAAATGGGTTCTTAGCACTACGCAGGCTGGATAACATTTTTTCTTCTATAATAAAAGAGCATGCAAAATTTAGCTTTTGTTTGGTATCCATTATTTTCAAAATATATTTTTATTTTTCTTATTTTTAGCAACACATTTTTCGATAAAATAATATTACACACAAACCTAAAACCTTTACTTATTTTTTAACAATATATTCTCCAACAAACTACTACTTCAAAATGCATTTTGGACAACAAAAAATGGGGCTCAAACAGGCGCTAATCTCTTACAACAAGAATAGAAGAGGTATATTCAATGAGTCCCAATTCCTAAACCATTTTGATTATATTAAATATCAGTGTATACTAATTATTTATTTCTAGAATTATGCTACTTAAATCAACGACTATAATATGTCAATTTGTTATTTGAAGCATTAGCTTATTATTTGAAGCAATGGAATTATCGAAAATTAATATCACAAATAGCAAGTCGATACGTAGGATGATTACTAGAGACTATAAAAGTATTATTCTTATTTCTATAGATCATTATGATTTTCTGAAAGTTTCAGAATAATTATAATCCAAGTTTTAAAGGAAGAAAACAAAGATAATTACAATCCGCATATTGGGTTAAGACAACTCAGCTCAAATAATCCCAATTCAAATCCAGAATGCATTTTGGACTCAGGTTCATACCAGTGAATATGACCTGGATCTTTTCTAGAGCGATGATATCAAAACCAGACCAACTCGTTTGGTTCAATATGAAAAACCAAAAACTGGTCTAGAAACAGGTCCAGCTATAGGTCAAACCCTGCCTATATAAAAGCCATTGAAATAAGATAATTGTTAAGGGATAAAATCATACATTAAATTAAAATAAAGATATAGATTAATTTATAAAAGTTTGTGCTACTTAATAAGGTTGACATTTTAAAATGAAATTCCAAACTTTAATTTGATATCAGAGTTCATTATACTCTAACGAGAACTCAAAAATTGAGCACTCAAATTTCAAACGAGTCACCATCTTACGGGGCATATTAAGATATAAAATTCAACATCGAATAAAAATATAAATATAAATCAATTTATAAGGATTTATGCTACATTTTTTAATAATGTTGACATTTTAAGTTGAAACCAACCCAAGTCTTAATAAATAAAAAAATAAAAAAAAAAATTCCTTTTTAATCATTGGTTCAACCCTGGTCTTATATTTTAACAATTGATTTTTTACTTTTTCTAAGTTAATGCTCTAACGATTTTTTAAAACATTGGTATGAGGTAACCAGCTACAATTATGCTTTCCAATTGGCATATGATATAACCAAATGAAATTGATTTTATGAAACTATAATAAATGAACTATATTCCATCATAATTGTAAATATATCCAAGAAAGTAAAAAAGTTACACACAGTGAAACAGGAGTATAAATTTACAAAGAAGAGATTTTATATGCAAATCAAATAGATAACATTCAGTTTAAACTTCAAAGCGAAGGCCTGCCATCTGCGCGGATCCCATCACTTACATCTTATCTGTTCTCGGGGCGGAGCTTGAAATTTATTTCAGTGACGGCATAACTTAATTGAAAAAAAAAAGATTTAAATGAGATAATATAACATGCTCTGCTTAACTAAAATTTAAGTTAATCTTAAGTTATATATTATCCCGATATGTTTAGATAACTTACTTGTTTTTCTAAAGTTAATATAATTTCTTTTTATAAGTATCAGCTATACTTATTTTCAACTTTTATCTACAAAAAAATATTTATTTGAAACTTGAACAAGATAGCTTTTTAAGCTTAGCCAAACATGCACTTGCAATTAAGTTAGATTGGTTAGCTTAAAAACCACACGTNTATTTTCAACTTTT
Source organism: Fraxinus anomala (assembly GCA_903798345.1). Taxonomy (NCBI): domain Eukaryota; kingdom Viridiplantae; phylum Streptophyta; class Magnoliopsida; order Lamiales; family Oleaceae; genus Fraxinus; species Fraxinus anomala. The sequence continues at coordinate 11,613 of CAIGRN010154034.1, forward strand.
ATCTACAAAAACATATTTATTTGAAACTTGAACAAGATAGCTTTTTAAGCTTAGCCAAACATGCACTAGCAATTAAGTTGGATTGGTTAGCTTAAAAACCACACGTGGATATCCAAACATGCTCTGACTTTAGTTTATGCGGACACTTATTGACCAGAACATATCATCCCACGTGTTCCAAATCTATCATTGTTGAATCTACTAGCAGCTGCAAGCAATAACTATGACTAATTGTTTCACACAACACAATGTGTCACGGACCACAGCTTCACTTTAACTCCGTGATCTTATCGCAGTTACAGTTTGTCCAACTTCGACCGCACATTGTAAATATTAATTTATTTTGAGTTGTAATTTCTATTCCATGCAATAATTTATTTCAATTATAAAATAACTAGAAAATAGGAAAAGATTATTATAACTCTTCGGTATTTAAACGTCTACTCTTGGCACTTGAATTTTTGTTCCGAAATCTATTATAAGGGGTATTAGTCTTTCAAACAATATTTCAAATATTCTAGTGTTCGCACCCTGCACTAGCCATTGTAATTTACTTCTTTCAGCAATTGTAATTTCTAACTTTCAAGCAATCAATGATCAAGTTTCTTTCAATTATGCTTTAAGTTTTCTACAATTTGTAATCAAATTTTCTTTCGTCCCGAAACGATCGAGAAAAGGCGAAAGGTAGTCTAGCGGAGCAAACTAATACCGCACGATGTTCCTTTCTGTGCTAAGAAGAAAGGCAAATGCAAT
>CAIGRN010154035.1:0-16622 GCA_903798345.1 Fraxinus anomala
CCGGCCCTATCGTCGGCGTCGAGAAAAGAGAAGCCGGCGGGGGATGGAGAGAAGAAGAGATGGGACTTTGAGTTTAGAAGAGAGAAGCCAGGGACAGAAGCTCAAACACTCCGTTTCGCGTGTTTTCAATTTTTACTGTGTAAAACAACGTAAATGCCCAAAACGAGAAAAAACGAGATTTTCTCGTTTTGGCGTTTTTAGTACAAATTTTTTTTTTTCGAAAACACGTTTTTTAAAATAGAAAAGAGAATGCGTTTTCACTGTTTTGAAAAATTAAAAACAAAAAACGACTTGAAAACGACAAAGAGAACAGGGCCTTATTTTTTTCAAAACTCATTTTCAATAACTCATTTTCATTTTCAGTGTTCATCAATTTATAAATTATTTATAATAAGTCAAATTATTTCTTATCCATATATTTTGTAAATTCATGTGTGTATACTCTCGATTCATATATTTCTCCCTCTCATGCTTAATTCTCCTCTCATTCTGTATTAATACATTAGATAGAGTTTATTAGATAACACCCTACGGCCCCTACGCTATTAAATATATATTTGAAATGTGTTTACAAATGGTATAAATAATAAATAAATAGAAATAAGTATTGAATGGTAAACTGGTATATCAATCTAATTTTTACCTTCAATTTGGTGAGCTCGAATTTTATGTAATGAGCTACAAAATTACAGTATGTAAAAGCAAAGAATAAGCTTCGAAGATCAAATAACTTCTTGAATGTTTGAAGAAAAAGAAGTTGATAATGGAGATTTTGAAATATTGATTTATGTGTTTTAGGGTAAAATATGTTTTGTAACTTGACATGGAGCTCAATTCTCTTGAGGCCCGTTTGATTGATTTAAATTTCATGAAAAATGTCACATTCGAGAAATTTAATTTCTATTTTGATTGTTTGATACAAAAGTGGAAATAGGGTTAGAATTCCAAAGCAACTACTTTAAGTTTGTTTTTTTATTAATTTCATGGAAAATACATTCATATAGGTATTTGAGTTTTTATTTTCCAACTTATATGGAATTGGAAAGTTTTTCTGCCTTTATCAATCGAACGGACTCCTGGTGTTAAAATATGTGCACCTACCAACATACAGGAGAAAATGTTTTAAGCCCCTATTTGGTGCATATTTTGAGTCGAAGAATACATTTTTTGTTTGATGTGATGGGGAATATATAGTTGAAAAAGAAGGAAGATTTATTGATATGATGAAAAATTTTATTTTATTGTAAAATGTATGGTTAAAAATGAGTAGAAGAATGAAAATGAAAAAAATTTTGTGGCTCAAACAGGGGCTAAGTCACAAATTTGCCTTAACATCCTATTGAAGGGTTAAAATTGTAATTTTTCATGTCAACCTTGCTTTCAAAAAAAATAATTTAAGCCCATATTTGGTACATATTAAAATTTATATTCTCATTCTCATTCTTCTACTCATTTTCAACCATACATTCTTCAGTAAAATAATATTTTTCATCACATCAATAATTTTTCCTTCTTTTTCAATAACACATTATCCATCAATCTATTATTCCAGAATACATTCTTCCAAAATAATGTGACTCAAACACGTCCTTAGACTTACTTTCGAAAAATGTTTGTGAGCTTTGTTTAATAACGAATTATCTTTAAAAAGAAGGCAGAAAGATAATGTTATTGGAAAAGAAAGTTACGTAAAACAACTTTTAAGCTAACATGTTGGCTAAATTAAATTTACATTTTGAATAGACTTAGTTTTATTTTAAGTCTTGTCAAACATGCTCTTAATAAGCAAGGATTCAAGAAAGGCTTAGACTTGTTTGCAAATAATTTTTAAAAATTATTTTCCTAAACTACATATTTTATGATATTGATAACTTTTTCATAATCTTTTTTAATCACACATTTTCATTAGAATTATTTTTCGCTTGAAAATATTTACATCAACATAAGCTAACATATGCACGCTCTTTCGAGAAATTGCATGTGCCACCAAACCCATTACGAACTCCATTACAAGTAATATACAATCTTCAACAATTCCATAAAGAACTTGCTAACCTCCTCAGGGTCAACTGGTTCTGCATGCACAACATAAATATCCTTCCTGATCAAAATGAAATCAAAGCACTTCATGACCCAAACAAGCCCTTAACAAAACTAGGCAACAAATATTCACCATTTACATAGAATTCAAAACATACTTCTGAAGCTTGTCCAAGATCAACTCCAGTGTCTTCTTATCAGGCAGTGGAAGCCTAGGTAGAGTCTCTGCCGGTGTCCCTATTTAAACAAACAGTAAATGTTAACAAATTAAATGTACAAAATTAAACGTGCCCATTCAATATAACCCAGAAAAATAACATCACGCCTGGATGTGAGTGCACGGTTTAGGACTCCATCTTTGTTTCTCTGAGCTGTCAAAATCAGCAAAATCATCATACCTCAAAAAGGGCTACATTAAGAGAAAAGAAATAAATGCAACAGCTTAGGAAAACAAAAGTCTGAGATGTGGTTGGTTATTGCTTTAACCATCACAAGGGGAAATTAATTTTCCTTCGAAAATTAAACTCGGGTTAATAACGGATCTTAAATCACCTTAGTCATTTGATGTTTTTTTAAATCCTCACAGATAAGAGTGAGATGATAACCTAAAGTAACTTTTAATAACCTAGCTAAGTGCTTCTTCCCTTATATCATTTCACTTGTTCTATTTAGGTGCCTCCTTTTTGGGAAATATGAAAATGTGGCTAATCCTAATATATGAAAAATGTGCCCACAAAGGGCATATTTATAAATTATAATACTCAACTAGGGTTTCATAATTAGATAAATTTCCTTGAATTTTATTATAGTAGACTAATTAAGTAACACACATTTTTAAAACTAAAAAAGATACCTAACCGGACTCACAAGACTCAAGCTCCAATAGATATTTCTAATTAGGTGAACTCTTGACGAATTGATAAACATTTATTGCTCGAGTTGAGTAATAGTTATGGAAGCAAATTATAATTCGATAACAATATCCTCTGATTATTGTTCCACAAGTTAACCCCCATGTAGCTGCTAATATGTTGAAACCGAAAAAATGACCATTTTGTCATTCAACATGTATTACCCTCTAAGTCCCATTTTCATAAAACGAACTCATTGTAATCAAATGACCATTCCACTATAGCGAGTACATGATCTCTAACTGTTTCGGCCAAATTCTCAAAGCACTAAGATTAATCTTCTAATTAAGAATTCACTCATGGCACTTCAAAGATCTTGAACTAGCAATTAAAGGTAAATTACTCTCTCAGAATTTAGATGACTTGTTTAATAATCCAGTAGAGTCTCATTTCGAGCAGCCACAAATGAATCATCTACACGATCCTGTTCAATGTGCATGAAGAACACATTATTGTTCTTATTCCAAAATATAAACAAATCTCAATAAGAACAATGCAATTTTATGAAGATAAAGCGTCAAGTTTTATGTACCGATTGTGAACGATATATTTTGATCACGTCACGAATTGTATCTTACTATACTCGAACCATCGAGTATATAATTTGTGACATTCTATATGATCATGGAACCTTAGATAATTGTTTCAAATTGTAACACGCGAATAATCGAACATTAATTTATAATGTCGTTTTACAAAATACTGCATCAAACTAACAGGTGTTTATCAGACAGACAAAACATATGTGCGTGTTCATATGCACAATATATACAACACATTCTGTAACATGGGTGTGTGTTATAGAGAGGGAGAGATTAGCAGAAGGGAGAAAATGTGGGTACGTGATCAGATTATGTGGGGATTAGTTTTTGGGGGAAAGTCATCTGTACACGGGAACACTCCCCTCACATGAGGGGATGGGCCCCCCTATTGTGAGGGAGGCAGGTGGGGCCGAGTACAGGGGGGTATACATCTAGCAAAACCCTAGTTTTTGACAATTGACCCAACCATTACACTACATTATGAGGGTATTTGGTGAGGATTAAAATTATATTTTTAGTGAATTGTGATATAATTTTTTGAAATATGTGGTTGAAAAGATGTGAGATACATGAAAGATGTTAATATTGATTGTTTGACTTTGATTTAGATTAAAATTAAGTTTTAATTTGGCGTAAACATGCCCTATATAAATCACCCGTAGCACGTGTACAAAGGAGAGGTGATTCGGTTGACAACCTCTCACACATTGAGTGGATAGATGGGTAATTTTTTTAATCAAAGTGGGGCCCACCACTATGAGAGTTTGTTAACCTCAATCAACCTCTTCCTCTACAAATGGAACTACCCTACATAAATCAATATCAATATTCAACACGAGACTCATCTAACACACTCTCAAACCCAACCTATACATACACAAACGTGTATGTATCGATATCTGGACCAATAGAAAAATTTCAATGAAGTTCGGCCAAGTTAGACTTCATTTCCCCCTCTATATATACAGGTACAAGCATGGTTTATATACAAATTAACGTACTCCATCCACAGCTAGCTTCAGTTTCTTCTTCTTCTCATTTTTTTTAGATCCAACAATTAATTACCTGCTCGTCTTCGCCAGTTTCTCAGTAATCCCGGGCATCGATTTTCCTCTTTTTCGAGGGCTTATCCCCATTGGAGGCAGAGGCCGATACAATGAAGGAGTGAACAGCGAGCCGATGAGTCGACTCGGAGCCGCCATCCTTGTCATTCTATAACTTGAGCGAGAGCTTGAGCTTGAGCTTCTTCGAATAGTTCGTCGTCGTCAAAGTAATCGGTGGCTGATAAAGACGGCGTTAATGGCTGCCCGCCCGAAATGTTTGGGTGCACGTGATTGCGTCAATTTGACTTATTAATTGCATACACGAGCAATGGAGCTATGCAACTAGGACCAAGTGTATTCAATTTAAGCATTCGTATTAAATTTTTTCAGAATGTATAGTTAAAAAAATAAAAAAAAATTAAATTTACGTATAATATTATTTTATTGAACAATGTATTATTGATAAGAGGAGAAAAAAATGAATTATAATTTAATGAGAAATAATGAGGGCCAAACAAGGGCTAGGAATGACCTCAATTAAGATTTACAAGTCCAGATGTTTAAGCATAGTTTCTGTTGGAAAAATTGGTTTGACCAATTATTTTAGTGGGTCCCGTTAGTTGGACAAAAAATTTCTTTGACCTAGTGTGTTATACTCTATGAATAGATTAATGTAATGTATTTCTTTTCTTAAAATTAATTTAGAGTGAATGAGAAATTAAGACGAAAAGATAATAGCTTGAAGTTTAAATAAATTGAGAATAAAAATCGGTGAAAAATTAAAAAATGACAATACCACATAGGAAAACTAGAAGAATAAATTATATTGCTCAAGTTTGGGCCCCAAGAGGTACCATAGTCTTTGAAGGGGGGAGAGAACATATATATTAGTAGGTTGAGCCAAAATCCACACGTACACACCATCGTCGTCCGAGCGGCCGACTCGGCACGACATATCACTTGTCACGGGTCGTGGTCGGTTTTGAGCTTGGGCTTGGGCTTGGGCTTGAGTTAAGGTTAAGTTGGTATATATATTTTTTGGTAAAATAATATTTGAATTATATTATTTTATTATTATTTAAAATAATAATATATATATTTATATTATTTCTTTTCTTCGAATTTTCAGTACGTGACACATGGCTTTTAAAATCTGGGGGTTGATAGTTAGACTTTATGGCCAAACTTTTTGGATGTTCTTTTGGATACAAGTTTTCAACTTCTATATAAAGGTCTCAATATCCTCGGTTTTATTCATTCCATTCCTCTATTGCACATTATATTTCTTCATCCTTGCATTATTCCATATTTTGCATTTCGGTCTCGAAAGTTATTTTCATGCATTTTAGTCCTCCAATTTTAAAGAGATAAAAAATGTTAGTATGTTCGTTGAGTCTTGTAATTTGGAGTGCTACTATTACAAGTTGAAATCGTTGTATCTTTGGATACGAATACCGGAACACCGTCAACAACAATGCGTGTCATTATCACTTTATTTCGTTCATTTTTGCAAGTCATTATTCTGTCCAAATTATTGCACGATAATATCATTATTTGCTAACAATCTTAAGATGATAATGATAAGTAATATGAGGCCATGTTTTGCATGGAAAATGGTCCAATGTTTTCCATTTTTCCTTCAACGCGCCTGAAGTTCCTGGTTTTCCTTAAATTTGTTTTCTTTTGATTTTGGTGGTAATTGATTTTTCCAGCCTTTCTTTTTTGGCAATTGGAAAGAATTCTAGACACAATGATAAAAAAATTATCACTTTTATTGATAATTTTCATGCAAAACAAAGCCAAACGAATGGTATTCGGTATGATAATTTTTTAAATTTTTTTTTTTTTGGCAATTTGAATAAATTCTAGACCCAATAGTAAATAAAATTATTACTTTAATGGATAATTTCTATGAAAAACAAAGTCAAATAGACACAAAATTTTCAATATTTTCCAAGTGAAAAATTATATCAATCAAACACAATTAATTACAATTTCTAGTAAAACAAAATTTAGGCAATTCAATTCCCTATTATTCATTTTCTTTCCACCAAAATTTCACATTTGCAATCAAATAGACCCTTACATCTATCGTACCCCCTAACAATGCTCACGGGGAGAAATTGAAAAAATTTCACTGGAGTGAATTTTAAGAGAAGACAACGGAAAATATTATTTTATTTCACAACTCTGAATTGAGTAAAAATGCTCCAATTGTTGAGAAGGGGGAATCAGATCCTAAAAAACGAGCAGCATTTGATACATGGAGTCATAATGACTTTCTTTAAAGGAACTACATCATCAATTGTCTTGACAACACAATATATAGCGTATATAGTTCGGTCAATACAACTAAATCACTGTGGGAATAATTGGAAAAAAAGTACAAAACGGAAGATGCCGGATTAAAGAAATTCATTGTAGGCAACTTCCTGAACATCAAAAGAGTAGATTCTAAAACAATAATCAATCAAGTCCATTAGCTACAAATCATCTTGCACGATATACATGCAAAAGGTATGAAACTCTGCGAGTCATTTCAGGTCACTGCGATTATCGAAAAATTACCACCAATATGAAAAGATTTCAAGAACTACTTGAAACATAAATGCAAGAAAATAAGACTTGAAGATCTGATTGTAAGATTAGGAATTGTGGAAGATAATCGAAATTCTGAAAAGAAATCTAGAAAGCTTCAAACGGAGACTAAAGTCAATTCGGTGGAGTCAAATAGTAGCAAGAAAAGGAAGCACTCGAATAATGGCAAGCAAAAGAGTAAGGTCAAGAAATTCAAAAGAGATTGTTATAACTGCGGTAAGCCGATCACATTGCAAATGATCGTCAACAGAAAAGACAAAATATCTAACGGTGTGTTTGAACTAATGCTTTTAGTTGTTTGGTTAGTAGATATTGGTGCAACTCGTTACTTTTGTACTGATAAGGAGATGTTTTCATCTTACACTCCTATTAATGGATGATAACTATTCATGGACAACACCAAAAGTTGTTGTTCTAGGTAAAGTAGTGTTGAAAAAGACATCAGAGAAAGAAGTAACACTCATCAATGTGCTGCATGTTCCCGATATTAACAAAAATTTGGTATTTGAAGCTTTGTTAAGCAAAATTGGCTGAGGCTAATATTTGAGTCTGACAAGTTTGTACTCACTAAAAATGGTATGTTTGTGGGCAAGTGGTACTTAGCCAATAGGCAATTCAAAATAAATGCAATGCCTGCAATTCATAATTTTGATATTAATAAAAATAAATTTTTTACTTACTTGATTGAGTTTTCGAACTTATGGTATGATAGGTTATGACATGTTAATATTAATAATTTATGTAAATTAGTAAGTTTAAAATTATTGCTTTCTATTTCATTTAATCAAAATCGTAGTGCAAAATATGTACTAAATTAACAAAAATACTATTTCATTCAGTCGAAAGGAACTCGAATTTTTTAGAATTAATTTACAGTGATATTTGTGATTTAAAATTTGTACAAACTAGAGGAGATAAAAAATATTTTATTACTTTCATAGATGATTGCACAATGTAATGTTATATCTATTTGTTAAGGAGTAATTACGAGACCTTAGGAACATTTAAACAGTACAAAAATGAGGTTGAAAAGCAAATAAGCAAACGAATAAAAGTTGTTCGTAGTTACAGAGGTGAGGAATATGGAGTACCGTTTGAAGAATTTTGTTCAGATTTTGGGATTACTCATTAAACAACAGCTCCTTATTCACCTCAATCGAACGGCATTGCGGAACGCAAAAATCATACTCTGAAAGAAATGAGGAACACTATGTTGATTAGTTTTGATTTACCTCAGAATTTGTAGAGGAAATCTATTCTCTAAGGTAACCACATTCTAAATAAACTACCACTCAAAAGTAAAAATGAAAGTATTTATGAGTTATGGAAATATCACAAACCTTCGTACAAATACTTAAAGTCTGGAGTGTTTAGCTAAAGTAGAAATACTAAAGCCTAAACAAGTTAAAATATGGCCTAAAATTGTCGATTGCATATTTATTGGATATGTTAATAACAGTAGTACTTATCGATTTCTCATACATAAATATGACATTTCGAATTTACATGAAAATACTATCATTGAATTTAGGAATGATGTACTTTTTTAGGACAACTTTCCTTAAAATGACAGGTAAGAGATAAGTTCGCAAAAACGAACTTATGATATTGCAATTGGTAATCATCAAATGATGAAGAACCAAGAGGTAGCAAAAAGACCAAAACGTTTACATCTTTCGATCCAGATTTTTTAACTTATTTGTTAGAAAATGAACATAAGACATTTAAAAAGTAATGTCTAGTCCAGAAACTCCATTCCTAAAAGAGTCTATCAATTAACTATCTATCTTTTTTTTTTTTTTTGCCCTTTATTCAGGATTGGAGTTTAATATACTAGCATAAAGTCATTCTTCTCAAATATTTTATGAAGTCTTTGTTTGGTGAAGTTTAAAATCAGATTTTCAGTAGATTATGATAAAAAAATGATGAAATGTATGGGCAAAATCATAATAAATTTGATTTTTTCTATTTTCTCTTACTCTCTCTTACTCTTTTTCTCTCGCCTTTTAACAAAATCTTAACTCTTCTAATTTTTTAACATTTGTATATAATTCTCTACAAATTATCACATTTATTACAAATTTTCACTTTCCAATCATTAGAACCTAAATTTGCATTTTCTCTTATCAAATTATGTATATGGAATGTGACTAAACTCATTATATCCAATTTAACTTGTATTTTTCGAATTGTGTTTATTTGACTGATTATTAGCATTGAATTTAGTTATATGTTTTTCCTTTCGATAACTCATTATATCCAATTTGACTTTAGTTTAGCGAGTTGTGTTTATTTGATTGATTATTAATATTGAATATTAGTTATATATTTTTCTTTTCCATTACTTGAATTGATTGTTTGTATCAAATACATTATAAGATTTTTAAACGTAAATATGCATTTTCTTGTGGTGAACAAAACATTAATAAAATGACTATTCGAAATCAAATGGATGAAAATGATTAGCAAAATATTAATGAAGAAATTTTTTTTAAATATAAGTCCGCATTATTTCAAGTCAAGTATGAATTATTCAAAAATCAAAAATAAAGTATTCGATTTGTAAAGGGTTTGATTGTGCCTCCCTAATCTAAAAGGTTTGCGTCCACCCCTGAAGCTAAATAACTAGATGAGATTAATATCGTTTTACAATGTGAGCACCTGTGATCTATTTAAGATTTTGTGATGTTCATTAATTAATGTGTAAATACATTTTTGGATTTGAAATTAATCTTATTTACCCAAGTTGCTGATTGGAATGTAGTTCATTATTTCCGTTACATGAAATTTTATTGAAGAACTTGACAAAATGTGAGATACCTGAAATTGTCTATTCAAGTTCCCAACCAATGTTGGCGAAGTTTGGCCGTCTGTCCATGTTCTTTAATTGGGTTGTCGAATTCTGATATTGTACATTTGTGACTTTACCGAAGTGCTTCCAATTTCAATTTGATTTGATAGTTAATACAAAGAGACAATATGCAGAAGAAAATCAACCATCTCCTCGATCTATTCTAAAATTTTGATGAGACATACAATTAATGCTATTTAAATTGCTGTTAAATAATATTTGTCACTTTTTTGAAATTTTGTCACTTCAAATTTATAGGGTATCAGGATGGTTGCAGAGGGCGTCATAGGCTATAGGTAAATAGTATTCAACAGAAACGATTAAAGCTTTTGTTTCAATTGCTAATATGTTAATGTAACAGCTGTGTCTAGGCTTGAAATGAGATCCTTTGTCTAATGAACACATTTATCTCGTTCAACTCCTTATTTTGAGAGTTATTTTGTGTACTTCTTGCCCTTGTGCTTGATTTGAATTATTTGATGTTTCTGAATATGTGACACGTCAATGTAGAACTGCACGATGGTGGAGAATCGATCCATTATTAGTGTCTGTTGCTTCAATGGCTACAATTGATAGCATGGGAAATGCTATAAATCAATAAAACGAATATGCATGTTTTTCACTGATCTCTTTGGCTGTTATTTTGCAATCTCAACGAAAAAAATTAATAATTAGCTTTGTTCTACATGTGCAACCATTATATTGTTTTGGCAAGTATTGACAAAAAGCATGTATGAGAAATGTTTATAAACAGTTTAAATTATAAATAGATATAAACGAGTAATTTATGGGTCCTTAAAAAATATACGAATAAAAAGTGATTTAAGTGTTTATAAACAGTTTATAAACGTGAACCAATCATATAGTATCACATAAAAAAAATGTATCATGGACATGAAGAGAAGAGAACTAGACAATAGTAAGTAAACAAGCATTGGACTGTCCCCAAAAAGTTGGTAGAATATTAGAATAATTTCTTCAATGTGTACAATATTTCAAAGACGAAAATATTCAAGATGACCGAAACATACAAATCCATTAACAGCAGTGTCCAAAAGTAAATATTAATGGCAGAAACGGTTAATTACCACCATTGGCTACATTGGAGAAACAAAATTAAAAGACATTCTGAGCGACTATAACATGAGGTCGAATTCATCACAGAACAAACAAAACTGTGGTTGTCTGCCAGGCGAATATGGAGACTAAGCTTTGAGAAGGGAGAATCCCATTACATTCTAACTTCTATGCCTGCCTTCACCAAGTGCTCCTTCACAGAAATGGGCACCTGCAATTCATGAAATGATAAACAGAGATCAACATCAATAATGCATCAATATAAATACAAGCACATTCAGGTTTCTAATCACGTACTACTCCCCATCAAGTGAACGGCTTGCTAGATGGTGGGTTGACGAACGATAACGTTTATTACGGTCAAAAGTCTTTGTCACAAAGTCTGGCAGCATATTTCCAAAAACTTCTCCTTGTATCCACAAAAACCTCAGAGAATTCAGCTTCCTCACCGCCTGTGTTAGTGCAGTACCACTGAACCAACAATTCCACATATCTAGTGTTTCTAACTTCTGCAGGCCAATGGGATTGCAAAGGCCGTTTTCAAAAAATTTCAACATCGCATCAGATCTCACAATGTTGCCCAATTGCATCACTTTCACATTTTTTCCATACTTCACAATCGATTTAATTCCATTCCCTGTCAGCCAATATGTGTAGAAGAGAAGAGAAAGCCTCTTGAGGTCAGGACAACCCTTCAACAAAGACTTAACTCCAATATCAAGCACCCTTTGCCTCAATTTTTGTTGTGGATTTACACCAAACAACATCAACCGAAAATCACAAAGCTTCTTCATGTTGTTGCCCACACATTTCAAAGCTTCATTTGAAATGGAAGACATATATATTGTCAGATATTCGAGTTCGGAGCATCCTTTTGACAAAGTAATCAATCCTTGTTCAGTAATCACACCTTCACCAGCTTGATCTTTTTTGCGCTTGTAAATCCTCAGCCTTTTCATTTTCTTACAAATTGCGGCAACAACTTCCAATCCTTCGTCTCCAATGACCTCTGTTGTCTGTTCATAAAGATGCAACCATATTTAATTACTGAACTCAAAATTGAAATTTCACAGAATAATCATACTACAAGGCAGTTGTTTTGCATTAAATGTCAGAGTTCAATATTTTCTTCAGTTAGACATTAACTAATTCACCCAGTGATTCATAGGTGGTGTGGTATTATAATTCATGAAAAGAAATTTCATTTTTGAGCAGAATCGTTTCTTGTTTTAACTAATTCCAATACCCCCAATAACTTGCTACCAAACACGAGTTATATTTCATCACATAATTGAACTTCAAGACTAGGAGAAACTCATGGGTTCAAACGCATCATTACATAAAACTGCATCTGAACTCAACGTGAATGATGCAACTAAATATATCACAGAAATAAATATTTTTTCTTCTAGAGAAGAATATAATACAGTCACGTTCCTATTCTTTTTAGAGGGTTCTTATGAACTCGCTGTATCTAATATTCCGAGTCATAAAATTATATTTTTCCATAGGAGAAGCGTGGTTTACCTAATGGACCGACGACCAAATAGGAATATTGAGTTAATTTCTGTCAAATACACATCATAAACAAAATATGCATCCAATAATCTAATGAAACACACGTAAAACTCAAAAAATTAGGACCAGCAGGTTTTACCTTTAAAATTTCCAAATTAGGACACTTAGCCAATAAGTCACAATGGTCTTCGGTGTCGAGGAAAGCGTCTTGGAGATCCAATTTTTTGAATTTTGAACCAATCAAAAGTAGGATCGATAATCTCGCACTCCCAAATGAAATAAGACTCAAGTGGCTCAAGTTTTGAGGAAATTGTACATCTAAATCGATTAATAAATCAATAGATTCAATAGACTCACTAAAAACCTCTTGAAACTCTTCAATCGTAATATCTCGACAACATGCCACACCAAATTCATGCAACCCATTAGCAGCTTCAAAAAAAACATTAAGACCACTAAGATAGCCATTAGTAATCTTCATTGACACTAAAGACGCACAATTTCTACTAATGAGTTCAAGGTCTTTAGGCATAGCTGGGCCAAGCCCTGTCTTGTAGAAGTTCAAATTTTCCAGAGTTGAGTTGTATAAAACAAGCTCATGGAGCCATTCTGCACCGTGATCAATTATATTGCTCTTTTCCAGAGACAATGTCCTCAATCCCCTACAGCCGTGTAAAGAAATTTGATAATAATCCAAAATCATGAAATTGCATGTAAACAAAAATTAGATAATAATCCAAGATCATGAAATTACAAATAACCAAGTTTCTGACAATATTCATTCAAGTACTTGAATTGGATAACCGATGCACCATGATCTTTAAGTGGTATTACGAAAAGTAATAATAAGAGGGGGATCAGCTGTTGTATGGCAAAATAAGTAACAAAGTTTTTTTGGCAGCAAAGTAATAGTGTTATAAGTAACAATTGAATTGCATACTTTCTACTTTGATAAGCAAAAAATAACTTATTTTATGTGTAAATTCTTAACCTCGGCTAAAATTAACATATAGCGGTACGAGGATGAAAATATGCTCGACCATGAAGTCCTCCGTGATTGCTGTGAACAAATACTTCACCTTAACCTCCTCATCCCACAAACTACAAACTACCCACAAAACTTCTCTCTCTCTCTCTAACCCTCATCTGCAAGAAGTTCCATAATTTCACAATAATTGATCAAAAACACACACACAGAAAAATGTCAGGCGGATTCGGTCCATCAATTGACATAGGTCTCCCTAGAGAACAAAGTCAAGAATTAGCCATCGACAAGACAATAACCTTAAACCCCACAAAACATCGTCGAACTTGCAAACGTTTCTTCGCCTCTCGACAGCTGAATGCACTTGCAGTAATAATCCTACTCTCTACAGGTGGCATAGTAAGCATCAAGGATTTTGCTTTAGTAATCTTATCAATAGTCAACATCTATTTGGTACTAGAAACTGCATTTCCAGCCACAATCCTATTATTTTTCCCCAAGTTTTCGGAGAAATAACAAAATAACGATTATTTACATGTTTTTCTCGTTGATATAGGAGTATTTCATAGAATACATTTTGGAGGTATATTTGGGAGAGACAGTGAGGGTATAAAGGCAGCAGCACCCATGCTTTTCTTTTAGCCAGTCAAGTTTTTATGGAAGAGCTTGCCTTCTGGGATAACTTTTCGTTACCTATTCATGCTTTTGTGCAAGTTTTTTACAACTCGAGGAGAATTTGGAGGGCTGGAATTTCTAAGGTGGAAACAGAATTGGTGGCGGAAGTAGGAGATTGTATATTGGAAAACCAGCTGCCATTTTAAATATAGCATTTTGGTGTTACAATCTGTTTGCATTCTTGTTGCCTATGTTACTCCGAAAAGCTATCAAGATATGAATCAAGCTGCCAATATAATGTCTGAAGCTCTTTCTTTACATAGGCATAAAAATTCCTATGCTATCTTCAGGCAATAACTTCTTCAAAGAACGCATAGATCTCACGAAAGTACAGAATGCCACAAAACAGAAGATGAAGAACAAAATACTCCATGGGACTTACAATTCCTGATCTCATTATAGCAACTGAAAACCTTAAAAATTTGCAAAAATGAAGATAATTTCAGCTATCCATAATCAAGAAAGATGAACTGATACATGCAACCAAAAGAAGTAAGAACGAGTAATCGACATGGTTTACGCCATTTTTTACTAATTTTACCTGCACTGACGAGTGACACTCAGCAATCCATGGGTAGAGAATCCTTCACATTCTTGGAGCTTGAGCACTTTAAGAGCCTTCCTCAAATTTGAAGTTACAAGTAACTCGAGATCACCATCTGATACTATCATCCTCCTAACGTCAACTGCCTCGATTTTAGGATGTTTCACAATCTCCGTGAACCACGGTGTTATCTTATCCCTCGATCCCATCCAAAAGTTATGCTTCATTTCCGGCGACATTCCCTTTATCTTCAAAGAACGGAGGTTTGGGAAGCGCCGGAAAAGTCTTTCCGGTTTTGCAACGTAAGCTGATTTTACAGTAACGTGCTCTCGAGTAACCTTGTCGATTTGAAACCAGCTTTTGCACACCAGAGTCACTGCTGCCCTATCTTCGGAGGCCTTGACATATGGGATCATAGCCTCCCATATTTCTTGGAGGACAGTATTTCTAGATTTCTTTTTAGCTACTTTTTCTCTTTGTGAGTGTAGGAGGAAGGAGGGCGATGCTGAGTAAAGCATCATAGAAGAAAGCAGTGCATAATGTTCTTCAGACAGTATCGTCCTGCGTACAACATATTCAAACATGAGATTTAAAATACCAGCAACTATAAATGAATCTATACAACTCCTTAGTGCAAGAGAGTTTAGAATGATGAAATCTTGCATACCTTTCAAAATCCATGTTGCAAAAAGACGGAGGAATGGAAGTTGAGAGAGAATTTTCATCCTCGGGTTTCACCTCATCACTAATTGCAACAGTATGCGGGATAGCCTCTTCAGATTCAACTAACATTAGACGTAAGCATGTAAGTACTTTTCTTAACAAAGAACACCAAATGAAAAATATGGAAGTAAGGAAAGAGGCAAGAAAGAGAAGACGGAGAAAACGCTATTGAAGGACAGAGAAGGAGAGATAGACGATCACCAGATGTGGTCGTGATAGAATAATGAAGTGGGTTAAGGAAACCAAATTCAGATATTCCTTCATTTTCTCAGTTCCATATGATTAAAGAAGAAAATATAAACAAGTATCAACAAAGGTCTCCATATTCATTATTGCACATTCAAACTTAAGACATTTCATACATTACTGCAAAACCAAAACAACGAAAAACCAAACACTTGAACAAATAAAATTGAAACAGCAAAGAATGCTCAACAAAGATATATTTAAGGAAAAGAGGACAAACAACATCAAGTTTATCCAGTGATTCATTTTCTTAACGAAAAAAAGAAACATAAAAGCAAAAAGGATATTCTTCTCTTAAAGTGTTATTAATTCTATATCCATAGAAGTAAACAGTTCCATTTTCCCAGTCATGCGATAGCTCGAAATCTCTATCAAAAACCATGCCCAGATGTTGCTGAGGCAGATTTGTAGTATACAATGTTGCAAGAGCTAGCTTCTTTCCATCAACAGTTGCAAACAAGCGAACAGATTCATTTCCTTTCTCCTCTTTCAGCTTACCAAGAGTAGCCTGCGGAAGAACGGATTCAACATAAAAGAGTAAATGAATTGCAATCAATCAAAAGGCATAAATCTAAACAAAATTAAATACCTGAGAAAGACGCAAAAGCATGCCCACACAAGACATAACGGGCAGAATCTCCCCACTTTTCACCTCGACACCTGAAAATAAAAATCACTGAGTATGTAGTTTTCCATAAACAAGATTTAACCCCAACGTCAAAGGTGATTGTAAGTGTATATAGCTGTAAACAATAAAATATGTTGAAATCCTAAAAAGGCAGAACAAATAAATCGGAGAGAGAGAGAGTTTTACTCCAAAACTCCATTGATGAACGAGTGAGCTTGAGCGTGTGTTTGGGTTTGTTCTG
>CAIGRN010154036.1:0-12682 GCA_903798345.1 Fraxinus anomala
GATCGTTGATATCTATTCCTAGATTAGCGTGTCCTACGCTGTCTAGTAAGTATCTGTCATACATATCACTTATTCTTAGGTTCAGGGTTAGACACTTGTTTAAGCCGATCAGTACCATGAACAAATGTGGTCTTGGAAGGACTAGCAACATTATGATCATTTTTATTATATTCCAGACTTCCTTTATTACTAGTAGGCTTACCCATTCCTAGAATGTTATCTAGCTTTATAGAACCACTAGAAAAGACAAGAAGTTGAGACTTGGAATTCTCTAGGTCGCTCAGAAGATTTTTAACCTAGATTTCTAAGATTTCCTTTTCAACTATCAGCTCATTAACTCTCCTAGAGGTCTTTTCAAACTCACTAGTAAGATTCCTAACTTGAGTATCAAAAGATTCATTCATGGATTTCAACTCACTCAGGGTTGAGGTAGATTCCTGAAAATACGCTACGAGTTTCTCATTTTTCGACTCAAGTTCCGTAACTCTCGTACTTAAGGTTTTATTTGTTGTAGAATCTTAATGCTCTCCTCATAAATTATATCATAAACATCATGAATATCTCCTTCACTATTAGAATTGTCCTCTCTATTAGAATCTTTTTCTGAATTCTCACCATTACTTATTATCTCAGCCTTCTCACTCCCCTAATCAGATCCATTCTTGATTCTCGTAGTAAAGGGACAAACCTAGGACTAAATGTATGTGATCGTTGATATTCATTCCTAGGTTGGCATGTCATACACTGTCTAGTAGGTCTCTGTCCTACATATCCCATATTCTTAAGTTCAGGGTTAAGCACTTGTTTAAGCCGGTCAGTACCAGGGACAAATGTGGTCTTGGACGGACTATCAACATTATAATCATTTTTATTATATTCCAGACCTCTCTTATTACTAGTAGGTTTACCCATTCCTATAATGTTATCTAGCTTTATAAAACCACTTGAAAAGACAAGAAGTTGATACTTGGAATTCTTTAGGTCGCTCTGAAGATTTTTAACATAGATTTCTAAGGTTTCATTTTCAACTATCAGATCAATTACTCTCCTAGAGGTCTTTTCAAGCTCACTAATGAGATTTCGAACCTGAGTATCTAAAGATTCATTATGGATTTCAACTCACTCAGGGTTGAGGTAGATTCCTGAAAGTACGCTACGAGTTTCTCATTTTTCGACTAAAGTTTCGAAACTCTCGTACTTAAGGTTTTATTTTTTTTAGAATTTTAATGTTATCCACATAGATTCTATCATAAGCCTTATGAATATCTCCCTCACTATCAGAATCTTCTTCTCAATTCTCACCATTACTCATTCTCTCAGCCTTCTCACCCCTTTATCAGATCAATTCTTAATTATCGTAGTGAAGACAATGTACTTTCCACATTTCTCACGAGTTGATTTCAAACTCTGATTGTCTAAGTTAGACTCGCTATCGGTGATAGTAACATTCATAGCCTTATCTGGTTCTTATACTATTAGAGCACTCACTCCTAACGTGGCCAAAACCTCTACAATTATGAAACCTCATAGTTTTAGAACTCTTCCTAGATCGTCTAAGACCACTTCTATGTTTTTCTTGAGATTTTTGTTTATGCCAAAATATTTTTTGGAATTTCTTAGCAAAGTAAGCTAACTCCTCTTCATTAGAAGAATTTGAATGGCTAGAGTCAAAATCTTTATCTCTAATGGTGTTCAAGGCAATTGACTCTCAATCTTAGGTTTACCTAATGTAAGTTCATAAGTCTGGAGAGATCCAGCCAACTCTTCAATTTTAATGGGATTTAAGTCCTTACTCTTCTTTATTGTAGTGACTTTAGGTCTAAAATTTTCTGGTAGGGATGTAAGAATTTTTTTGACTATCTTAGGCTCCAGGATTCTTTCACCTATGTTGAAACTAGAATTTACTATGTCATTTAATTTTGCATAAAAATCATCAAAAGTTTCATCTTCCTTCATCCGAATTTCTTCAAACCTAGTGGTTAACATTTGCAATTTCGAGTTCTTAACCGCCTGAGTTCCCTTATGTATGGTTTGTACGATATCCCAAACCTCTTTGGTTACCTTGCACATAGACACTCGCATAAACTCTTTCGGGGATACTGTCATAAATAGGGCTTGTAAGGCCTTGTTATTCCAATTATACCCATCTAAGTTCGCTCTAGTCCAATTAGCAATGGAAGTGGGAATTACTTCATTATTAACCATAGAACTAGGTGCAGTCCAACCATTCACAACACTAAGCCAGATACGCTCATTCAGGGATTTTAAAAAAGTTCTCATCCTAACCTTCCAATAGGCTAATTACCGCCATCAAAATATGGCAGGACGGATAATGAATTACTCATCTAGATAATGTGGGTCAAGGAACGAATTTGGGCTCTGATACTAATTAAAAAAATTCAGGTGTCGCATTAGATACCACTTAACAGTTCACGAATTACCAACTTAACGGTTTTTAAGTTACCAAATGGTTGTTACTTAACCGTTTTTAATTTTGATCCTATGTACAGAACTAATCAATCAAAAGCAACAAGTCACTTTTAATTGTTTCTAGATTATTAAGCATACAAATCTAATTATCCTATGTTGAATTGTCGCAGTAATAAGAAAAGCAGTAAATAACACAATATTGATGACGGAGAAACCCAGTTGGGTAAAAACTTCGGGACCAAGTCAGTTACCACCACTATAGACAATACGGAGTGAGTTACAGTCAGATGCATCTAGCTAACTCCACTAGACTTCCCGATCTATTTTCTGGTAACTCCAATGTCTACTCCAAGACTTGCTCAAAGATCTTCTGTAATTGTCTCTTACAAGTGGAATTTCAAGAACCTGCTTAAGACCTTGTGCTGTTCCTATGTTTGTAGTCCAACATCTCTCAACCTCCAGCAGTTTCTGAAGTTCAATTGAGAAAGTTCTTTCCTATTACCAATAGGAAGTAAGTGGTGTTTCGGATTCAATGTGTTTGATGATTTTCCCAAATATGTGGTTGTATAAAATTAAGAGTGAAATGATGAAATCAATGTATGAATAGGCTCTTGAATATATTATAGAGAAGAGCCACAATGAACAACCATCTTCATTTTCGTGCATAGACTTGGGTATTTATAGGATATGGTAATTAGGTTGAACGAGCCGAAAAAAGTACTTCAAAAAAGCAAAATACGATTTTTCGAATTGACCTGTCGCTCGACCGATACATTGTCGCTAGTCGCTCGAGCGATAGCTTGACGACAGGCGGGCGACAGACTTTCTATATTTGTCGCTCGAGGGCCAACTGAGCGAGAAACTAGCGAAAATGTGGCGTCTTGTTTCTCCTCTTTTCATGATCGAACCTTATACTTCATAACCCAATTTACACAAATTGTACCATAGGTCCTTGACTTTTACAACAGATGTCTCTTGCATTCCTTGTTAAATCTGTTTCCTGAAATTCACAACTCAAGTACCAGTGTAAAAGCGCGAGATACAAGAAATAATAAAATTAGTAAACACATGATACCAACACTAGTTAGAATGAGACGTAACACTAATATTAATCCAAACACCAACAAAAACATTAGCATCATACAAACATCAAAAACTCAAACAGTTAGGTAGATATGGTATGCAATGCAATCAACAAATCTCCCCCTATCAATCTACTTTACCATAAAAAATTTTAAAAATATAAAATTGTTCCATTCACAAACATTTACTTTACTCTCCCCCTTTTTGTCATAAATGACGAATTGACCGATAATTAAAAATATCACAAAGATGCTTTACTCTCTCCCTTTTTTAACATTAAAATATAATAACTCAAAAATACTGTCAAGTATAAGCAACGTACGGTAAATCCTTCCAAATACTTAGTTCAAGTTAACATGAAGTAAATTGTATAAGTGACCCATGTGCATAAAGTATCACTAATTCTTTGTAAGTATGAATCTAAACCTTAATTTTGTGAGAACTGATATACTAAATATCACTGCCAATAAGTGTATTCTTCTACTTATGAAAGTCAACCTATTTAAAACACATTAGGACTTTTAAATAAAAGCTCTTTTTGTATTGATATTTTTTTTCTCCCCTGAATTTGAGCATATTTTATTTTCACATCTTTCAATGTTTTAAGCTCGTAATTATTTTTCACATCTTAAGTGCAGACTCTTTTTCATTAAGCGATAAAAATGACCCTGTAGCGAGCTTTAGGCCGGTTAACTCAAGTCAGTTAACCATAGGTACCATGTTATGAGAAACCCTACAAACTTAATTGCTCAAATCAAATAGGCTCCGAAGAAGAACATAAGATAGTAAGTTTTTTTTATTACTAGAGATGAACTTGAGCTTAGGTCTAATAAATAAGGTCGTTCAGAAGGTTTTTAAGGTTTCCTTTTCAACTGTCAACTGATTTACTTTCCTAGAGGTCTTCTCAAGCTCACTAGTGAGATTTCTAACCTGGTTATCTAAATATTCATTCATGGATTTCAACTCACTCAGGGTTGAGGTAGATTCCTGAAAGTACGCTACGAGTTTCTCATTTTCCAACTCAAGTTCCATAACTTTCATACTTAAGGCTTTATTTATTTTTTAGAATCTTAATGCTTTCCTCATAAATTATATCATAAGCCTCATGAAAATCTCTCTCACTATCAGAATCTTCTTCTGAATTCTCACCATTAATTATTCTCTCAGCCTTCTTACTCCCCTTATTAGATACATTCTTAATTCTCGTAGTAAAGACAATGTATTTTTCACTTTCCTTACGAGTTCATTTCTCACTCTGATTGTCCGAGTTCGACTTATCATCGGTGAGAGTAACATTCATAGCCTTATCTGGATTTTTCATATTGTTCGAGCACTCAACATCTAAAATTACGACACCTCATAGTTTTAGAACTCTTCCTAGTTCGTCTAGGACCACTTCTATGCTTCTCATGAGGTTTTTGTTTATTCATAAACATTTTTCAAAATTTTTTAGTAAGGTAAGCTAACTTCTCTTTATTAGGAGAATCTGAATGGGTAGAGTCAAAATCTTCATCTCTAATGGTGTTCAAGGCAATTGACTCTCAATCTTAGGTTTACCTATTGTAAGTTCAAAAGTCTGGAGAGATCTAACCAACTCTTCAATTTTAATGGAATCGAAGTCCTCACTCTTCTCTATTGCCGTGACTTTAGGTCTCCTTTCTGTTAGGGATTCAAGAATGTTTCTGACTACCTTAGGCTCTAGGATTTTCTCACCTAGGTTGAAGCTAGAATTTACTATATCATTTAAGTTTGCATAAAAATCATCAAAAGTTTCATCTTCCTTCATCCGAATTTGTTCAAACCTAGTGGTTAACATTTGCAATTTAGAGTTCTTAACCGCCTGAGTTCCCTCATGTGTGGTTTGTATGATATCCCAAACCTCTTTGGCTACCTCACACATAGACACTCGCATAAACTCTTTCGGGGATACTGTCATAAATAGGTCATGTAAGACTTTGCTATTCCAGTTACACTAATCTAAGTTCGCTCTAGCTCAATTAGCAATGGGAGTGGGGACTACTTCATTATTAACCGTAGAACTAGGTGCACGAGAACCATTTACAATACTAAGCTAGATACACTCATTTAGGGATTTTAAAAAAAGCTCACATCCTAACCTTCCAGTATGTATAATTACTGCAATCAAAATATGGCGGGACGGATAATGAATTACTCATCTAGATAATATGGGTCAAGGAACGAATTTGGGCTTTGAAACCAATTAAAACATTCGGGTGTCACACTAGATACCACTTAATAGTTCACAGATTACTAACATAACGATTTTTAAGTTACCAAATGGCTGTTACTTAACCCTTTTTAGATGATTAAGTATACAAATACAATTATCCTATGTTGAATTATCGCAGTAATAAGGAAAGCAGTAAATAACACAATATTGATGACGAAAAAATCCAACTGGACAAAAACTCCAGGACCAAGCCAATTACCACCACTATAGACAATACGGAGTGAGTTACAGCCAGATGCATCTAACCAACTCCACTAGACTTCCCAATCTATTTTCTACTAACTCCAATGTCTGTTCCAAGACCTGCTCCAAGATCTTTTGCAATTGTCTCTTCCAAGTGAAATTTCAAGGACCTGTCCCAAGGCCTTGTGCTCTTCCTGCGTTTGTAGTCCCACCTCTCTCAACCTCCAGCTATCTCTGAAGTTCAAGTGAGAAAGTGCATTTCTATGACCAATAGGAAGTAGATGGTGTTTCAAATTCAATGTGTTTGATGTTTTTCCCAAATATGTGGTTGTATAAAATCAAGAGTGAAATGATAAAATCAATGTATAAATATGCTCTTGAATATGTTATAGAGAAGAGGCACAATGAACCACCCTTACTTTCGTGCACAAGCGAGCGACGCACTGTCGCTTAAACGAGAGCTCGACGACAGGCTTTCTATTTTTGTCACTCAATCGCCAACTGGGCGAGAAGCTAGCGAAAATATGGCGCCGTGTTTCTCCTCTTTTCATGATCGAACCCTATACCTCATAACCCAATTTACATAAATTGCACCCTAAGTCCTTGATTTTTACAACACGTTACAATTTAGTCCTTTTGTCTACAAAATTACCAACACAAAAAACCTAATATATATGATGTAAGTACCTACTCCAGTTTTATTGACTTGTTTGCAAGGATTTCAATATTTTATTTGATAATTGTATGCAGACAACTCGGTCGTGGCACATTGTTGGACGTCTTAGTGGATGCAATTCTATGAATATGCAAGTAAAGCCCATTCAAATCTTCCTGTATACATGTCCTGAAATGTGAAGTCGAAGATTTTTTGGTAAACTCAACAATTTTCGGGTGTTTATCTTAGTTGTCACAATGACCATTGGACCAAAGGCCGAGTTATGATGCTATTCATGTAGAGACCCAAAAAAAGTCTTGTGTTTCGTTCTAAAAGGAAATTTTCTTGTAGAACTCAAAAATAATTTAAGTTATATTATCAAGTCGCTACGACCTTTTCTAAGAGTTCAAATTAAAGTTTTGGTCACGATATTAAAGTTTCTCGCACTTATTTTTAAAATTTTTGTAAGGTATCGAATTTCTAGTAAACGATAAATTCTTATTTTGAAGACACACGTTATCGTAATTGTTGCATACATGTTTAGTGCTTAAATTTTAAGAATTAGATAAACCGGATATAATACACCAAACAACCCAATATTCATCCCATCATATTTTTTTTTCTCACTCCCGGTTTTCCTTCACTAATGCATTCCCATTTAATTTTTTTTATTCCTTAAGCTGACTTTTCATTTTTCTCTACTAAGAATACCATTTGAATCATTTACTAAATGTCATAACCTCCAAATCACTTTATGCCATTATGTTAATTATAAACAAAATTGTCATTCATATGAAAAGGGCGCCTACACGTTTATAACCCATAACCCACCATTTATACACATAATTAATATTCCACTATCATTGTTTTAAATCTCATTTTGGTTACTACCAATTACCATCATCAGTTTTGCATTTGAAAAAAAATAATATCCTATAACCTCTAAGGCCACATTTCCTTCCCCAAACTATTATACCCACATAAATTATTCTGCTTTTCTTCCCATAGACTAAGGCACTTTGAATCTAAAAAAACTTCTAAAGAAAAAGTAAAGAGAATGTTGGATTTTATTATATATTGAATGCAAGAGGATATTCAAACTCCAAGTGTTTAAGGTGGGGGTGTTTTGACACTTTTGTAAGTGAAGTAAAAATTACTTATTTTCGATTTGCATTTAACATGTTATTGTGTTATTCATGAGAGAATGGAAGAACCATTTGGTGTTTCAAATAAGAGATGAAGAGATGATTTATGATACATGAAAGGGGTTATTAAAACCCGAGAGTAAACGGACTGATTGATCGTCGGTTCACTTTATAGAATTGACGGTGACACAAATAACCAAAGTTACATTTCTGAATATATATATTTTTTACCATTTACTTGAGAGTTCCTACTGGGTATTACTTGTGGTACTCACTCCTACAAAATTTACAGGTTAATTGAAGGCATGGCAGTGGTTTGACATGTGGCAAGTGCTCGGCGATTCAAATACTTTTAACTTTCTAGTAAAATTTTCATTTGTGTAAAACAATTTATGAATACTTAGACAACACTTTTAAAATTTTTAACTTTCTTATATATATTGCATGTCGACTATAATTTAGAAAAGTTGGAATGATTACGCATGAAGTTTATTTATTGTTGGATTGAATTTCAGATTATGTTCTCCTACTTAAAAATGGTATAACTTGGGCTAAATTGCATGTTTTAGAGTGAAATTAGTGGGATTTGAAAGGACTGTGAGTCTTTTAATAGGTTCTTTGGAATTATCTTAAAATGTCACATGGAAAAAAAGTAATGTCCGTTTTAGTAAACTGCGTCAGTACAGTTTTGAAATTTCTGTCCAGCATAGTTGAAAAATATTTTCATGCTTCAAATATTATCTCCGAGACCCCAATTTTTCTTTCTGCTGCTGCGCAATCGATAGTTGCTAAATTTTCTCGATATGTTTTCCAAAATCAAATTTCACTATAATTGTCTAAGTCTATGTGGACACATCTCCCATTATTCTTTTATATTTTCGAAATCCAAAATTTTTATTAGTTACAATTTAGTTTGGTTAACATTAAAGAGCCCCAACTAAAACTTTTTTTCGTAATTTATTTTGGTTAACATTAGAGAGTCCCAACTAAAAAGAATTTTCGTGTAATGCTTCAAATTTCAAGCATTTTGTTTTTTTAGTGCGTTACAGTTCAGGGAGCAAATGTTAACCCGACAACATTTTATAACATAGGGTACCTCGAGATTCAAGATAAATTAGCCAGAATATGGTAAGTGGTTCAAAATGTTTTCGAGTTTTTTCTGCTAGATATGTGAATCAATTCCTCTGGGGACTTACATTGACTGGGTGGATATCGGCAATAATGAACCATTGCTCTTGGAAATTTTGATCAATGCATTGACACAGAGAAGCTCCGAGTAAGATTTTGAGCATGTTTGGCAGAAAAGTAGCTTTTTTATAAGCTGAAGGACCCACGGTTGTGTGTCCTCTACAATTTGTGGGTCCCTGAACTTATAAGATATCTATTTTTTCACTTTTTTCATTATTATCTTCTGTAATCCTTTTGACTTGTAATGAATAGCTATACTAGAATCAAACAAGTGTTGTTTGGTGGATCTGAATTCGAGAACTGGAGGGAGAGCTTAAAATCAGAGGATGCGGGTTACAGCATTCACAAGATTTAGAATCTTAGCGATATTTTGTTTACAATGTAAGAGTAAATACCGTGTTTTATTTGAAGTAATACGGTTGTTTTCGTGGTCAGAAGTAGCATTCAGCTAGTTATAGAAAAGTGAGTGCCAAGCCCACAAAAGATATGTAACAGAATCATTGGAGTGCGTTGTATCTACTATATGATGTATCCAAGTAATCTCTTAATTTAGCAAATATCTAATATTTGAGTTGTTGATTCTTCATAAAGAGTATTGAAATTTGCTAGACAATATTTCATAAAGAATAATGCCGTTTTGCACCACTGGTGCACCAATGTAGGTATACTCTATTAAAAATAAAATTACGTGGCTCATAATTTAGTTGTATTTATCTTTTAATGCTATTTAGTGTCACTTAAATTGGTATTTTAATACCAATGGTGTGAAATAGTATTATTCTTTTAGTGTGAGAAAAAGTCTTCAACCTATTTAAGAAAAATGTGAGAATGTGATACAAAATTTGTCAATTATCTTTTGTGTAACTATTTATATACAACGACGAACCAATACTTGTAACATTGGACAAGTTTGAAGAAAAATTGAAATTTATGTTACCTAATTTTATTAGTTCAACGTACCATATATGCTAAAATTGAAGGGTATGCATTATTGGACAATATTTATTTTTGACTTCTTCACCATTTAATATTATCCAATTTGACATGTTGAACAAGCGATAAATATATCTCAGTGGGACCATCTTAGGCTAATGTGTTGCTCCAATGATCTAGCGTCTGACATCGTTTGGAGGCAGAATGGCGAAACTTTCTGAAAGCACGAATCTGTTGGGTGCAAAGATTTTTTTTTAAAAAGATTTTGTAACCTTCAATGTTAGGCTTAAAGCTGACAAATATGGGAAGGACTAAGAATCACTATATTCCCAAAATTAAGACGAGTTAAAACTACAATAACTTAGTTGAAACAGTCTTTATGAACGTGGCACGGAGATTTTCTACGTGACTAGCTCGATTTCCTTCATCCTTACATCCATTAGTTGCCTCAGCCGCTCCTCTAGGTTGCCTTGATTTTCATCCTTCTCAATGCCAGTAGCTTCGTCCCCGTTGGGTTTGAACATTGTAAACGACATTTCTTGATCAAACTCTGTTGGTATATCAATTAAATATACGCTTCCCAGCTCCTTCAGATTCTTTCCCAATGACATCAGCTTTTATACGATTCGAAACAATAATCCTGTAATTCTCCATGTACTTGTCGATGGGATCTAAACCGAGGTAGACAACAGTCCCCCAACACTATAGAAACTGTTACCACTGGTTCTTCCTGTTAAGGGATAAAATCACATATTGAATAAAAATGAAAACATAACAATTTATAAGAGTTTTGGATACTTCTCTTAATAAATTTAACATTTTAAGATGGAACCTCTAAATCTTAACATGGTATTAGAGTCTATTAACTATAACGAGTAATTCGATCCAATTAAATCTCAAAAAATGAGGACATGGATTTCAAGATTAGTTTGCTCAAACAAGACACCATCTTGCACGGCATGTTAAAAGATATACCACTTGTTTGGTACAGCTCAAAATCCAATTAAAATTGAAAATATGACCGTTATTGGGTCCCACCCATCTAATAAAAGTCAACAATAATAGCTAGTTTTTCAATTTTAATCTCACATCGAAAAAGGATGAAAACCTAGACCAATTTATAAATGTTTCGATTATTCCTCTTAATAAGATTGACATTTTAAGATGGAACCCCAAACTTTAACAAACGGTTAGGTCATAAACATTTTTCAATATTGCAACATTGTTGAGAACTTCAAGAAGATGGAGATCTTAACCCTCTCTCTGGTAAGGAGGTATAACCAATATCTGGCAACACCAAACACATATTTTGTCAGTTTTTAAAATGAAAAATGATGATGAGGTAAATGGTTCTAAAGTTTGGGCAGACATAAACTGGAGCAAACCTGACCAAGATGCAAACGTTTGCCATTAGGGTATCGGTGAAAACGATAAACAGCTGCAAAACCAGGCAACCGAAAATGACTGTCTTCTTGATCTTTTTGGACTAATAAATAGATTTCCAATCTTGGATCAGTCACATCTATAGGATTGCCACCTGTGTCAACAGTACCACCACTAGTTGAGAATGATTTTGATTCAGTTCATGACCTATTTGAAGTAAAACTCAAGCAGCACTATCGTTAGCAGATTTATTTATACGACACCTGAAAAATGCAAACTAGTCTTTCATAAAGCAAAGCAAGCTCAAGAGTTACCGTCCACGAGAAGAAGGTCAAGTGCACCAGTCTGCTGTAAAGATGTCCAACCAGCATACCAACAACTTGGAAATCCTACACCAATGCAATAAAATCACGAAACTCAAATGCAAACATGTAAATGATAAATGCGCATATAGGAGATGAAGATTCTCTCTCTACAGAATCATAAGTTTTTTTAGTAAACAAAAAATTCTCAACCTCAAAACACCCTTCTCTGCAGGGAACAAAGGAAATGCAACTGAAGAAGCTTGCTAGAAATTCTTTCTAAGAAATTGAAGATAAACAATAAGTGGAATTTCTCAACCTTAATTATTATCAATTCCTTCTGGAGAAACAAAAATAAAATGAGAACTACTAGCATTTCTAAACATGATCGCATCTTTTTGCTACGAAATATACCTTCAAAACCTAATGAATTGTTCAACTTTTTTGGGTTCTGAAGGCAAGAAACAAAATGGAGGAATTCTCCAATCAAAAGGCTTCTTGATAGGGATATGTAATGTAAGCAATTTACAAAATTTACTACAAAGTCAAACAGCAAGCACATCTCCATTTGCAATTAATGATTCGATAATCAGATGTTAGGAAATCACTAATAATCTCATTAAAGAAAAGTATTGCAATATGAAGTCTGGTGTTTCACGATCAGTAACTTGAAATAGCAAATTGGAATTGCTACATAGTAGTTNATGTTAGGAAATCACTAATAATCTCATTAAAGAAAAGTATTGCAATATGAAGTCTGGTGTTTCACGATCAGTAACTTGAAATAGCAAATTGGAATTGCTACATAGTAGTTTGGAGGTCCCCAAAGTTATATGAGGATTTGGAAAGGAGATGACAATTTTAGGCGACAAGATAAAAAGACAAAGAAGTCAATATGGTATTGGATATATTTACATTGATGCAAAACAAACACATGGCTCAAAAGTCACCTCCACATCTGTAACGACCCGAGTCTTTATACTCAAGCGGTTAACTTACATATTGTTCGCTTTAGGTACTAGAATTCAACTTAAATTTCTCGTTAGGCAGAAATTTTGGGTTCGAATCTTGAGGGACGCGATAGAAAGCCATGAGTGTAGTGAGCATAAGCCCACCCAAAGCGAACATT
>CAIGRN010154073.1:0-10634 GCA_903798345.1 Fraxinus anomala
TTAAGTAAATGAGAGTTTAATCAAATTTTACTAATTTTTATAGACTTTTTCCAAAATTAATAGGATTTATTTGACTTTTATAAACTTTTATTTTGAAAAAAAAAATAAAATATTGCAGTAACTTATTGGACATACTTTTGAACTACTATTTACATGACCAAATGATCCACAATATACAATAATAAAATTATATTTATTATGTCAATAAAATACTTTTCAAAAGAATATAAAAAATATAAGTCATATAAATTAAAAAATAGAAAATAATTATAACATTTTAATATTATCATTCAAAAAATGTCTAATATTCAATATTATTAGTACATTCAAACCAGTAGAAAGTTATTAAATTAAACAAGCAAAAAAAAAAAAAAAAAAAACTTCGATTAAAATTTGATCTTCTTGCACAGAAAAATTAGGCCCCTGTTTATCTAAAATTAATCTAAAAAATTATTTGTTACAGTAAAATTCTCCACCACACATTCACCTAATAAAATATTCTACACACAAATAAATAAAATTACTTTAAATTTTAACCACGCATTCTTCAAAAATACTATTCATTATTCTATTTTTCTCCCAATAATGGGAGATAAACATACCCTAAAAGAAACATAAAAAAGAATAGTGAAAAATCTTTTAAGAATTTTAGTTTACAAATGATCTTATGAAGAGAGAGAGAGAGAGAGAGAGATGATAATAAAAATAGGTAAAACTAAGAGTATATTGATTTTCTATGTTCGTAAAATTAAAGTGGAAAGATAAATAATGAAGAAGAGAGAAATATTATATATGAAAAGACATTATTTTATCAAAGTCCTTCGAATTTAATAAGAGACTTTTATGAAATTTTAAATTTGTACTTTCACAACATTTTGATTACCAAGTGACTTTTTAATACTTTTAAAAAATATTGATTTAATCCCTTAACTATTGAAGTGGGTAGTTGGTGGGGATTAAAATTAAAATTTTTGAAATATGTGGTTGAAAAATTGTGGGACCCATTAAAAATGTGGTTAATATTGATTATTTGATTTTGACTTAAATTAAAATTTTATTTTATTTGGAAACAAACAGAGCCTAAGACTTTTATGAAGTCTTAAAAAGTGTTGATCGGACAAAATTAAACTTTTTAAATTTCTAAAAGTATTTAAAAGTCTAGATTAAATATATTCCCTATAACTCAAATTGAGGGGGTTGGGGGGTGCACATTATTGAAAAGAAAATGTATTTTATGATGTAATGGGATGAGATGGAATGTGGTTAAAAAATAAAGAAATGTTTTGAATTCGTGTGTAATATTATTTTATTGAAAAATATGATTGAAAATGAATATTGAAAGAATGAATTTTAAGAAGAATGTGAATCAAACAGGAACTAAAAAACACATACCATGTTTAAAGAAACCCTTCAGGTACTCATGGTGGGCAGGAGAACAATCTTTCCCACCGAACGCATTGATTGTTTTCTAGCAATGGCAAAAAAAAACCCGCTCCACCCTCAATTGGGCAAAAAAATCCGTTCGACGAGTTGGCGTGACGCGGCAGGGCATCGCCCCATGAAGAATAAAAAAAGATTTAATTAACTACAAAAAAAAAATTAATGAACTGAAATTTGTTTTAAAAAAAATGGAGGGGGTAGGAAAAGGGGCAAGCCCACGCACCGCACCCAACCCTGCCCATCTAAGGCGAGGGTGCCCCACCTCGCCCGCTGCCATCTCTATTGTTTTCTAAGTTTTGCTTTTCCCTACCCCCTTTTAACTTTTTACACTTTTATACTCACCCCACACCTCTGCAGCCTGTCCCCTTATCGCCAACTCAATTGTATACAATTGATATATATATATATTTTTTGTCTTAATTTTCGAAATTATTACTGGATGCTAAATGAAATCGAAATATTACATTTTTAAAGCTTGTTTAAGTCCCTTTTTTTATGAAATTACATTTTGAAATAGTATTTTGATGGAAAATGTGTAGTATAAAATGAGAAAAAAAATTAAATTTACGTATAATATTATTTTATTGAAAAAAGTGTAATTGGATAATAAGAAAGATAAAAATACATTTTGAAAATAATGGAAACCAAAACAAGGGTTTATTATCATTTCAAAGTGTTCACAAACTAGTTTTTCACATCAAGAAGGGCGTGTGAAATGGTCAATAGTAGCAATAGTTACAATGCGTCAAGTATATAGTTCCAAACTAGTATTTCATGAATTTCAATAACATGTTAATTTTAAAAATTTGCTTGTGATGGTCACATGCTAGCAAATCCACATATCACCCACGTTATTTCGAAACTCGTTTCAAGAACTATATCGTAGACATATCGAATTATTCAAATGGATATTGTTTAAACATCGAAAATAATTAAACGAGCGTCTCAAAAAGGGACATCTAACTCGTATTTTTAAAAAAAAAAAAATTATTCATTAACATTTATTATTTTTACGCGATAAATTTTTCAATATAATTTACATAATTTTTTTAGGATATTTTACATGGGATATGATATAAAAAAATTTCGAATCGTTACACAAAATATAATAATTTAACATTGAATAAGATTCAAGTTCGTATTAAATTTTTTCTTTTTAATCCGTGTTTTTATTTATTTATTAATTTGTTCTTTTATTTAGAGGAAGAGCTTTCTGTTGGGTATTTAAAGGATCAAAGAACAATTTAATAATATCCTAATAAAATGATATAAATTATATTAAAAAATTTGTAGCGTGAAAATAATAAATGTTAAAAGAAATAATTAAAGAAATTAAAGAAATGACAAGTTAGATGTCTCTTTTTGAGATTCTTGTTTAATTGTTTTTTATGTTTAAACGATGTCAATTTGGATCATTCGGCTAGCATACAATCGCCAATGAATTTTTAAAGTGAGCATATTATTAAAATTTTCGAAATATTAGTTCAGAATGTCCTACTTTGACACATCATAACTATTGCTACGATTAGCCGTTTTGCATGCCCTTAATAATGCAGGAAACTAGTTCGTGAACACTTCAAAATAAAATTAAGCTTTTATTTGGTCTCCATTCTTTTCAACATGTATTTTTTTCTCTCTTATTTATAATTACACATTTTTCAATAAAATAATATTATACATAAATTTATTTATTTTTTTTATTTTTAATCACATATTCTCCATTAAAATATTATTTTAAAATACATTTTTATAAAAAAAAAAAAAAAAAGATGGGGCCCAAACATTTTCTAAAGATGTAATATTTCAACTTTATTTGCATCCTGTAATAATTCAAAAATTGAGAAAAACAAAAATCATTTATACATAAAGGCGTGGGTGATAACGGTGTTGGTGTGTGAGAGGTGGGGTATAAAGGTGTAAAAAGGAAAAGGCCAAAAAGGGAGTGGGGAGGGGTGAATGGAGTGGGGGGAAGCAAAACTCAGAAAACAATAAATGCACCACGTTGCAGAACGTCGCGGAAGATAGAACAATCCTGTCATTTCAATTGATATTTTTTCACGAAAACCAAACATAAAATAAAAAATTTGGACATGTTCTCTTTACTATTTTCAAATCGTTTTCTATTTTCGATTTTTCAAAAGAGTGAAAACGCGTTCTATTTCCTATGTTCGAAAACGCATTTTCGAAAATAAGTTAAAAATTTATAAAGAAAATCTAAAACGACAAATTTGTTATTCTGGGTGTTAGTTATAATCAAACCAAAATTTTTAAAACGCGTTTTGAATGTTTTTAAAATAATTTTTCAAAATGTCAAAAAGAACATATTTTCAACAATCTCAAAATGGACATTCAAAACACAAAATACAAAATGAATTTAAAATTCAAACCATAAAATTGAAACACAAAGAGAACAACATCGTATTTCACTAAAATTTAATAGCGATCCCAAATTGAAGTGAATTCTAGTTACCCTCTTCCTCGAAGAAAAACGATTAAACAATTTCCAATAATGATCCTTGCAGATCGAACCATCCATATATATATGTATCCAAATATTTGATATCTTTATCTTTGATGGCCCCCCATTATTTGATGTTAAAATTTTTGAAATAGTATTTTTTGAAAAATATGTAATTGAAAAAGAAGAAAATATTTTTGGTTTATGTGTAATATTATTTTATTGGAGAATGTGTAGATAAAAAGAAGAGAGAAAAAAATATATTATAAATTAACGAGGGCCAAACGGTGAATAATATCCCAATTCTAGCGACGGGATTAAAATTATCGATTTGATTTGATGATGGTGCCTAGGAAAAGCGTTTTATTGTTATGTTCATACGGTGAAAGTCTTATTTGTACTCGCTTAAAGAAGTACATGATATATTTTTATAAATAAATCAGGTTTTAATTACATTATAAATCATTAATCTTTATTCATTATCACATTAATATTATTAACTTTTTTTTTTCATCGTATTTTTATTTTTAACATTTTATTGATCAGAAAATCTTACATATGATTTTCTTCCAAAATTGTTATTAGAATACTTTAAAATAAGAGTCAAATATTTAATTTCATTTTGTACTATTATTTATTTTGCTTATTTAAAAATATAATGGGCAAACGAGACTTTTTACCTTATGTTAAAGAAAATTTTGAATGAAAATCATAATAAAAAACAATTTATATTAATTTGAGGATAAAAATGCAATGGAAAAAAAAAAGGTTTGAAACATAAATATGCGTAAAAGTTATGAACCTTTCATTCAAATATTAATATATAATTTAATTATTAAAAACTGTGATGTGAATATATTTAGCCCTTAGAAAATGTTATTAAAAACTTATAGCATGTTTGGCTTATCTTAAAATTAATTAAAAGTTTACTTTTTAAATCAATTTTTTATTTTGAAATACATGTACAAAAATTAGATTTTTCTACCTTTATTTCAAAATATGTTTGGCTAAGTTATTAATTTCCCTACTTTCAAATAAAAAATGTTATTTAAAATAACTCTTATTTTAGTACAAGAATGGTAATTTAATTGGTTTTATTGATTCTGCAATAGGATTATGTCCAATATAAGTTGTCAGTAAATATTGAGGGACGTTTGCAAGTGAAAAATAATAGATATAAAAGATTATTATAAAAGTTTTAATAATCATATGTAGTTGCAAAATCAAGGTGTTAGGTGCCCTTTTAACTATTATAAAAGATTATATGATTTAAGACTTTCTTATTACTCATAATAAACTACTCTTAACTCTTAAGCTTTACCTATTAAGGGATAAATCGAACATCTGTTAAATACCGAAATATAGATCAATATATAAGTTGGGTCTAAACTACTCTTTTTAATAAAGTTGACTTTTTAAGATGAAACATTAAGTCTTAACATGGTATCAAAGTCTATTAAATTTCAACGAACAATTTCGATTTGATCAATACTCAAAATGAGCACACGAATTATAATCCCATATCGGTTAAATACCAAAATAGAGACCAACACATGAGCTTGGGTTACCCTTTTTCACGAGGTTGACATTTAAGATTAAATCCTAAATCTCAAGATTGCCAATATAAATGAAGTTAATTATTAACAATAAATTATAGACGATGCAGTGAAAAGAAAATAAATTACTGTATCATTTTTCATATACAATACAATATACTATTAAACAATAAAATAAACAATTAACTTCTATTCTTAATATTATTTAGTTTTATCTAATCAAGTTTATTAAATTATTTCCATATTAAACATTGGACATATAAAACTTTCGAAGTTATTTACGAAATTATTTCCGTATTAAACATCGGACATATAAGACTTTCAAAGTTATTTATGAATTTATAAGGTTAAGATACCTTTACAAGTTTTAAAAGTTAATGATTTGAATTCTAATAAATTTGATTTATACACTTATCTTGTCCACAAAAGTGGTCATCTGAGAGTAATTTATTTTGTAGGTGCTTAATTTTGTGTGTTTATTGATTATTTTGGAGAAAAACTTGGTATTAGACTTAAAAGGTACAAAAAGGAACAAGAATTGATCAAAAAGGATTCAAGATGAACAAAATATGGAATTCAAGGACCAAGATACCAAGTATGAAGTCGAAAGACCTCCCGCACAATTAACGAAGGATTCGAGGGCAAAAACATAAAGACCTGCGAAGTAGTTGTTCGTTGTGATCGCAACCATTTCTTCACATGTGATCGCACAATAGCTAATTGGAATTTCAGCGAGCAAATCAAGCCTGATATGCGATTGCAATACATACAAGGATGTGATAGCACTCCTATTCGTGTATCATTTTCATCTAATTCTACACCAATTGGGGCTCGATTTCTAAGCTAGAAAAATGTCTATAAATGTCATTCATTCTACAGGGAATACGCATTCTTGAGGCAAAGTACAAAATTATTCTCAGGATTTTTGGCTCTAATCGGCATTTGAATGTTGAATTTTATCAGCCGGGGGAGTTTTATAGTAATTAAAGAAGAGTTTGAAAATCCATGGTTAGAATTCGTATGTTGAAGATCAACAATAGTTTTTATTTTCTTAATTCGTTGTATTGAACCCAGCTATTAATCTTTTTATTATTTAATTGTGTATGAATTTCGGATCACAAGATAATGATGATAATGAAATAAAGATGAAGAAAACAAGAATACAAGAAGTTTAGAAGAGGAGAATCCACTTTAATCAATAGTTTTGTATTTACAGTATCAAGATTTCAATAATCAATTAAAATCTAGACTCTCAAGAATGTTTTCTTTCAATTCTGTTAATTTTAGAATGTATAATAATATTACAAGCCGTGACTTATATATAGCAAAACCATAGGAACAAGTTGTAATAGAAAATAAGTCCAACAATGCGTCAAATAGACGAAATAGGCTTGGGCCGAAAAAGTTTGTCACTCGAGCGATAGTTCCACCAACTTCGCTCGAGTGTCCAGCTAACGCCAGGCTAGCGAAACTGCAGCGACTTTTTCCTCCAGTCCATAATTTTGATCTCTTCAAAATCATTTTCAAAACCACTTCAATTTAGACTCCATACCTACTAGAATTTTGGTCAAATCACAACAAATTACCACCTTGAACCAAATTCCTACACTAGGAACTCCAAGTCACAATTCAATCAATAAACATCACTCTTCCTCTAAACAAGCCCAAATGGACTAAATCAACGCCAAACACCCACTAAGTTCAAGCAATATTCAAATTTAGAAATAGGAAGTGGTTTTGTCATATTATCAGTAGGATTATCACTGATATCAACATTGCTCACTACAATATCACCACGAACAATCACATTATGCACAAAATGATACCTCACATCAATATGCTTAGTCCTTTCATCAAACATCCGATCCTTAGTCAAGAAAATTGCATTCTGACTATCACAGAATAATGTAGACATCTGCAAGTCTTCACTGATTTCACCAATCAATCCTCTTAACCATATAGCTTCTTTACATGCCTCTGTAATAGCCATGTATTATGCTTCTGTTGTAGACAAAGCTACTGTATTTTGCAAAGTAACTTTTCAGCTGATAGCACAACCACCAAGGATAAATACATACCCTGTAAATGATCTCTTCTTATCAAGATCCCCAGCCTAATATGAATCTACATAATCGATGGCTCCATTTAAATTTCTACCAAAGTGCAAACAAACATTTGAAGAGCCCCTCAAGTATCTGATGATCCACTCAACGGCATTCCAATATTCCTTGCCAGGATTAGCCATGTATCTGCTAACTGCACTAACTGTATGTACCTGTAAGTGATCTCTTCTTATCAAAATCCCATGTATCATCTGAACCCACATAACCTCTGATTCCATTTGAATTTCTACCCAAATGCAAACCAGCATTTGAAGAGCCCCTCAAGTATCTGAAGATCCACAGCACTGCTTTCTTATGTTCCTTTCTAAGATTAGTCATGTATCTGCTAACTGCAGGTCTTGTACAAACTATAGTATACATGAGCGAACCAACAGTACTGGAGTAAGGAACCCGAGACATAAAATCAATGTCTTCATCTAACTGTGGACATATGTTAGTTTGAAGTGGGCAGTCAAAGGAGTACTGACAGCCTTAACTTTTACCATATTGAATCTTTCAAGCACATTTTCAATGTACCCTTTTTGACTTAAATAAAATCTACCAACCTTTCTATTCATCAAGATCTCCATTCCAATAATCTTCTTTACTGCACCCAAATCCTTCATGTCAACTCCTTGCTGAGTTGTAATTTTACCTTTCTGACCTCTGCTTTATCCTTTGCTGCTATGAGCATATTATCAATATAAAATAGGAAATATGTAATTGATCTACCACTTTCTTTTCTGAAGTACACACAACTATCATAATTACATCTATCAAAGTCACGAGTAGTCATAAATGTATCAAACCTCTTATACCACTGTCTCGGTGACTACTTCAATCCATATAATGATTTCTTCAATAATCACACATAGTCTTCCTTCTCTAAAGCTATGAATCCCTCTGGTTGTTGCATATAGATGCTCTCCTCAAGTTCATCAATATAAAATAGGAAATATGTAATTGATCTACCACTTTCTTTTCTGAAGTACACACAACTATCATAATTACATCTATCAAAGTCATGAGTAGTCATGAATGTATCAAACCTCTTATACCACTGCCCCGGTGACTGCTTCAATCTATATAATGATTTCTTCAGTAAGCACACATAGTCTTTCTTCTTTGAAGCTATGAACCCTTCTGGTTATTGTATGTAGATGCTCTCCTCAAGTTCTCCATGTAAGAATGCTGTCTTGACATCCACCTGCTCAAGCTCCAACTCATTTCTAGCCACCACTCGAAGCAAAGCTCGAATGGAACTGTACTTCACAACATGTGAGAACACATGTAAAATCAACACTCGAAATCTGACTGTAGCCTTTTGCTACCAATCTAGCCTTGTATCTAGTATTTTCAATCCCTGACGTGCCTTCCTTCCTTTTGAACACCCATTTACAACGAACCACCTTTTTACCTTTAGGTAATTTCACCAAATCTTAAGTGTTATTTTTGTTCAATGATTCCATCTCCTCCTGCATAGCAATCATCTATTTGTTAGAATCACTGTAACTAACTGCCTCTGAATATGTAGCAAATTCCTCTGTGGAATCAATGCCTTCAGCAACATTTAATGCATAAGCTACCAAATCTGCTTCCCTATACTTCCGTGGAGGTCTAATTTGTCTGCGAGGTATATCCTTAGCTATAGAATAATGTGGTGCTGGTGGTGTGGGCAAAGTAGGCAAGGTATTACTATCTGTTAACCCTGAACTAGACTCATTTGTAGTAGACTGTTTTCAACCTCTGATTGTTTCTCTGAACCAATTTCCAACTCCATCTGAGTTGGATAATTCTACTCCTCAGTTTGATCAGAATCTCCAGGAGATTAACCACGAACCATAGCAAATTCATCAAATATCACATTCCTACTAACAACCACATTTCTAATCTCTGGACACCTCAACTTATACCATTTCACACCCGATTTATACAAAAAAAAAAAATACACTTTCTAGACCTATGCTCCAACTTTTCATTATCCACATGAGCATAAGTCGGACACCCAGAAACTTTCAAATCAGAATAGCAATAAGGTTTATCAGACCATACCTTTTCTAGCTTCTTTTTATCAATGGCAACTGAGGGTAAGCGATTAACCAGAAAATAAGTTGTAGTAGCAGCTTCAGCCAAAAAGACTTAGGCAACCCATAATTTGAAAGCATACAACGAACATTTTTCATCAAGATCCTGTTCATCCGTTCTGCCACACCATTTTGTTGAGAAGTTTTAGACACTGCCAAGTGTATCAAGATGCTTTCAGCCCTGCATAAGCTATTGAATTCATCTGAACAAAACTCCAACCCATTATCAGTGCGTAGACATTTCACTTACTTTTTGATCTACTTCTCAACCAATGTTTTCCACTCCTTGAAGGTCCTAAACACATCATTCTTCTGCTTCAAAAATAATACCCAAACTTTCCTGAAGAAGTCATCAATTAGTGTCAACAAGTAATAATAGCCACCTTTAGAAGGTACACTGGCTGGTCCCCAAATATCTGAATGGATGTATTCAAGTGTTCCCTTCGAGTTGTATCTTCTTTCAGTAAATCTGACTCTTTTCTATTTCTCAAAGACACAATGCTAGCAAAATTCAATTTTGCTGGTCTTCTGCCTATCAAGAAGTCCCCTTTCACTCAGCTCTGCCATATCATTCTCACTCATATGCTCGAGCCTCATATGCCAAAATTTTGTAACTTCATCATCCATCAAAGAAGAAGTACAAAATGCTGCATCCCAATCACTATGGAACCATGCAAAATGTACGGCTGTGTAGAGTTTTTATATCCCTTCATAACAACAAGAGCACCCTTGTTCACCTTCAAAACTCCATCTTCACCATTGTATCTGTAATCCTTTGAGTCAAGTGTACTCAAGGATATGAGATTTCGCTTCAGTTCTAGAACATGTCTTACATCTGGAAGTGTTCTGACAACTCCATCAAACAACTTGATTCTGACCATACCAACTCCAGCAATCTTGCAAGGTACGTTGTTTTCCATAATCACAACACCTCTCGAAACTTCTTCATATGTAGAAAATCAGTCCATGTTATGACACATATGAAAAGTACAAG
>CAIGRN010154092.1:0-16316 GCA_903798345.1 Fraxinus anomala
CTGTCTCTAAAATGGAATTCTCAATCAAATTTATTCAAGAAAATCAATAATAACATAATGATAATATGTGCAATGCAAATACGAAAAGAAATCAATCACTAGGTAAGTGATTTTTCATTTTTAAAATGTAGATAACGTTCAAATGTGATGGAAAAAAACTACTCGAGTGGATGTGAGGGACTACACGACACTAACTTAAATATTCAAGTGATTGTGAAGGACTACCCTAGCCGCTTTTTAAAAGAAATTGTTAAGCACGGGGATTGGCGTTGCGAGCAAGGATTCAAGAGATGTTTTTGGAAAACACATAAATAAATATTCGTCGTCTGCACAAATGAGATTTAAGAAAACTAATAAAGTGAAAGGTGTAAACGACACCAAGCAGAGAGCAAATTACCATCTCATCATCTGTGTAGGTTGCTATAAAGTTGGTATTTAATATTTATTAATAGCTTATTAAATATGACCCATATATCCTTATATATAGAAGCATATCAATTAAATTCACTTAAATATCACCTAAATTAATGATAATCAGTCTAGATGTATTGAACCAACATCACATTCCGCTTCTTCAAATTCTAGAATGATCACAAACCTACCATATCTTTTTGACGTAAATGCAATTATCTCGTATATTTTTAGATGAATAAATTTTTTAAGTAATTAACAAAGTTCAAAACTGGAAAAGAATTATTCAAGAGATGGGTGTTGGTCGTGGATAGGGTTGAAGGAGGGAAAGGAGGAGAATTCCTGCCTCTAACTCGGTTCAATCACTCTATAAAATCAACAACTTTTCGGAGGTAGGACTCGATTATCTCATTGTGACATCTCATGCTTTTTTGCACTTCTTTGTTTTGCTAAGTACACCAGGCTTGCTTACGATTCCTGTTATACAAATCAAATTACAGAAATTACAAATCAACTCAACCTATTACAGACGTTCATATCAAAATCACTGGACACCAAGATATTATCGATCAAAGACTCAGAATATTGTACCCTTCTATATCAACACCGTAAAACCCAAATTCATCCAAGAACCCTCACAATCACAAGAACGTGCAGCTTCTTCTTTGGACTAGAAGAGCTCCCGTTCCCTTCAACACAATATATCCTTTCACCGGATTTCATAAAGAAATATTACTTTTAAACCTCTTAAACCAGGTTAAGGAGTAACTCAAAATCAGAATGAGAAGATGAAAGAGAACACAGAAGACTTTAGAAAACCTTCGAAAAACAGAAGTAAAAAAATGTCACACCGTAATTCTGCATTTTCAATTTACCACTAAAGAAATATATCGAGATGGGCAGCAAATGATCCAACGGTCCAGAGAAACTACCACTTCTAGTTATAAAGCAAAACAACTCAAGTCATATTTACCAAACACGATTTCACTAGACTGACTTTTGGGCATGAGCTTCACTGGGTTACTTCAGTTGATTATTGGGCAATAGCAATTGGGCCGAAGACCATGTTTCATCATCGCCTTATTGGGTCGGACTGGCATCACAGCCCTCACAATTCCCTTATAGTAAACTCTTCTATGAACTAGCTCATGCTTGACTAGCCCAACAAATTTTTTTTTTCCTTCACACATTTATTTTGTGCACATTTCACGTTTACAATGAAATTTCTGAACATTGAACCGCTGTTTGTTATTCAGCACAAAAACTAATTCGTGAGAAGATAATGAACTCTAAAATTTGAAAAATGATTCGGAAAGTATATTCTAAGTAGGTGGTGATTAATAGAGTCGTCCTTGATTGTAATTTTCAAAAACAGTATTGAGTCCAACGGGATAGTTTTTTTGAGTAGAAAAATATCAACCTTCTTCTTAGGAGTCTCATAGATTTCTCGAGATACCTTCTTATAAAGTTTTGTTA
Organism: Fraxinus anomala; assembly: GCA_903798345.1. Lineage (NCBI taxonomy): Eukaryota > Viridiplantae > Streptophyta > Magnoliopsida > Lamiales > Oleaceae > Fraxinus > Fraxinus anomala. The sequence continues at coordinate 1,888 of CAIGRN010154092.1, forward strand.
GAGCATTTAGAACTTCCTTTTGTTTAGGTAGACAACCTTACAAATAGAAATTTTGTTTAAGCAAAATAAAAAGAAAAAAAAATTCATCTAGAGTGCAACACAATATCAAGAAGTGTAAATGGTTCCTAATCGACTCATTTATAAGTTAATCTAGTGAAGCTACCATGATCACTTTGACATTTGTATTGCTAATGTTGAGTTCAAACTAGCTTTATTGAGTTTCGAATTTAATAACTATGATTCTATTAAATATTTTCTTTTCTGTGACCAAAATAGTAAAATGATATCATTAATTGAACATAAAACTAGATAATTGGTTCACAAAAGAATTCACTACAAAATTTTAAAAACCAGCAAAAATATAGATGATAAGACCACCAAAAAAATTCATTATCGATTCTTAGCCACAGGAACCCGTGGCGGTGAACTCCTCCTACACCCAATTCTGAAATTCAAAATCCTCTTTTTACTATATTTCTGCTCCAATGGCTTCACTAGCAGCAGCTGCGGCGGCTGCATTCTATCTCGAGCTGAGAGGCCAAAGCAGAAATCGAGAATTCGGAGCACAAAATTGTGTGAGAATAAGAAGAAATAGGCATGGAAATTTCAGGGTTTATGCCGTGCAAGGTTCAAACAGCCGGCAAAAGGCCCCTCCCGGAGTTGATACAAGAATTCATTGGGAGAATGAGAATGAGGGTTGGTTAGGGGAAAGTGATTCGCAGTCGACGAAACAGCAGTTCAAAGATGAAGAGAATCTTCTGAGTGAAAAATTCTCGGATTTACTCAACAGTTCATCTGATTCTCATTACCAGTGAGTCTTGATAATGATGATTATCTATAATTTCTTGGTTTGAATTGGGTTTGTTTCAGTTATCGTTATTATTATTGTAGGATTATGAATTTGATTTATTTGTACAATTTCATATTACTTAGATAGCTCATAGCTGGGTGGCTGGCTGGCTGGCTGTTCATGTTCCTGCAAATGGAAAAAACAGATATTCTATTTTTTCTTGATTCAGGGGATGGATGTATGTTATGTTAGGTCCAATAGACTTAGTCGAGACGTGTGATGAAATTTATAATTATCATGTTCGTATCAAATAAGTCATAAAGGGATTGAAAAGTTTCTCGAGGAGTTGATATTAATTTAAAATCATCATCTAAGACAGTCCAATAAGTGGAATGCATTAGGTGTTCCTATTTGAGTTGTGCATCAAAAGTCGAACAATAACTGATATTAGAATCAGCAGTGAACATATGAACGAACAGGACTGATCTCATAAGGTAGTGAGGTGCCAAGACCACATCTTGCCATGTTACCGGTGGGCACGATGTCTTGGGCAGAAGATCGGCCCGGTATGAAGGAAATAATGCAACCATAGGTCCCATTCTTTTAAAAGTAGATAACAATTGATGTGTACCGAAGTTAGTAGTTAGATATGCAAGGCCATTCCAATAGGTTTTGAAGATGACAATCCTTTACTAGGCCATAAACTCACTCCATCTCCACAAGGAAGATCAAATGAACATGCATACTTGCAGATGAATTAGCAGTTGCTATTGTTGTTTCTCAAGTACCTTCGGTGGTTCTTATCCACAAAAATATAAGGTTTTCATAAGGCCAATCTTGAGTTGACATCTAAGAATGAATATTTTGGTGTAGAGCATATCTTAAGTAAGACTAAAGATGCAAATATTGAGAGAAATCAGTAAAAGAGAATGTAAGTATGCATGCGGTGCTGATATCCCATATCATAAAGTAATTCCAACAAATTAACAATAGGATTTTAATGTGCACAATGGCGTTTCATCCATTCAACATTGAGGTCTTGAGCAATACCATTTTAATTAGAAAAATTTGGTATCAAAATTGCAGGTTCTTAGGAGTAGCTGCAAATGCAGATTTGGAAGAAATAAAAGCTGCTTACCGAAGGCTATCAAAGGAATACCATCCAGACACAACAGAACTTCCTCTGAAAACTGCATCGGAAAAGTTCATGAAATTACGAAAAATTTATGACGTTCTAAGCAATGACGAGAAACGTAAGTTCTATGACTGGTCACTAGCTCAAGAAGCAGCGAGTCGAGAAGCCCAGAAAATGAGGATGAAGCTTGAAGATCCCTACATGCAAGATGTAGAGAATTGGGAATCTGTACCAGACATGGTGGATCGTTTGGGTGGAAGAAATATGGAGTTAAGCGATCAGGCAAAGTCTGCTTTAACTTTTGATATTTTAGTTGTTATTTTTTCAGTTTGTTGCATTGTATATGTCGTCTTTTTCAAAGAACCATACTAATACTGTACTTAAAATGCTGTCTATGTTATTATACAATTGTGTATAAATAAATTATGCCTAAAAGTGCAGTTTCTGATTTTCTCTTGTGTAGTTTATTGAACCACCTCACTTAAAATTTTATGCTCTTAAATCGGGGGATGCTGTAGTCAAAGTTGAACATATATTGTACGTTATTTTGAGATACTTAATAAGTACTGTAAAATTAATATTTGATATTAATTTGTTAAAAGAATTTAACGAGTCTCAAACGAATTAAAGAAAATAAAATTTAGGATAGAAATTTATGAAAAGAAAATTGTACTCCCAAAATTTAATTTCTATGATTCAAATTTTTTTGTGGTGGTTAAATACTACAAATGAGCAATATTTTTATACTATATTTGATACAAAAGAATTAATTGCTAATACATGAATTTAAATACCCATTAAAATTTCTAAATACATGAATAGAAATAAATTCATCTATAATAACTCTAGATTCATGTAGCTTTAAATTAATGTGAACATTAATTAATTGAAAATTAATAATAAGAATTCATACATGACTGATTTTTTAATATTTATTACATATTGAAAAACGAAAAATAAAATATTGAAATAATTGAATTGTAATAGGGTTAAAATCGTCTAAAAATAATTTTCACTTAATGTAATATTTAATATATTATTTGCATGAAATCAAACCACGTACTAGTCAACATGAAATAAAGAAAAGCAAAACCAATGCCCCCACCAGCATGGCACAATGATAAAGCAGGAGGGTTCTCTACGGAGCATCGAATGTTCGAATCCCCACGATAACTGGAAGGCAACATTTATGTTGGAAGGCAAAACATCTATGTTGGAAGGCAGAAATCCACGTGGAGGAGAACCCCCGAATATCCGGCCCAAGTGTATATAAGCTGTTACCGCATCCAGATTAACCCGGGTGGTGAACCAGGAAGGAAGGCCGCCACCCCTCAGGATTAATCGGACGAAACTTGGATACCTGAGTCATTAAAAAAATAAAAAAGCAAAGCCAATTTGTTCACCTCACCATCTTCAGTTCAGGAGAAGGCCACCACAGAAGACCAAACCTCCAGCGAGCAAATACATTTTAACAAGCTGAAGGTTTACTTCAAAAACCAAAACGATTATGCCATTTCAATTTCAAGATATATAACGTGGAGCAAAAGATCAACATCTTCGATAACAATGTGTTGAATTACATATATCATACAGATTTGATGAACTTTAATCAACCATACGGAAACATAAACTAAATAATAGTCGACAGAAGAGTCGGGCTACACATGTTGGAGGCGAAACTTGAAATAAGAGGGTGAAAGAAGTATTATATTGAATGACGAATTTCCCTATCTTTTCCTGTGCTCCTATATGTACTCGAAGGATAAATCTCATTTAACAGTTTGAAAACATCCGACGAACATAACCACTGGACTTGTTTCCAGAAGGCTGCATCATCCTGATTATACCAAGATCCAGTTTCGACCCTACAACATATTCAGCCTGCATCTCCTGAAATGAATAAGTTGGTACAAGTGTTGTAGCAGAAGATAGATAGAGCATTTAAGAAGTACCTGGCATTTCTGCGTATGATGAAGCTGGATTAATTCCAGTTCCCATTGGATGATCAAATTTGCAAGTACGCCCGAATTTGCAGTGTCCTTTCTGCAAATAAAAAGAGCAGGCCTGCATCCCCTGTTCGTCAAAATAAAAATGGGAGAAAATTGAGTAAAAAAAAAAAGATGGGGTTGACCCGTCTAGTTCAAAGAGTGTGCTAAAAGGCAACTTCACAAACATAATACATTCAGGCAATCATTCAGAAATACAAGTATGCATTGAATGCATACGCTAACACTGGGTAATAAAGAATAAAACAAACAGAGATGCAATCTTGATTATTTTAATTTGCTGAAGATCGAAGTCGCTCTGGTCCTACCTCACTTCATGTTAAATCTTTTACTCTACAATATTACCTATAATTTTAAGTTAAAAAGAGTAAAGATGGCTTCAGTTTTGCAACCCAACTGTACAAGGCAAACAGGACTATTAGCTCAAGCTTTCTGATGGTTCCTTAACCAATGTTTGGCTCCTTTTGACCTCTCGAATAAAAAATGAGTTATTGAGAAACAATTGAAATTTTTCTTTACCCATTTAACGAAAATTCATGTTCAAGTGGTCGCGGATTGGCATCAGCTCTCTACCACTTACTAATAATAGAGAAACTACATGTTAGAAGGGAAAGTCAGGCTTTACCTCCAGACGAACATCATTTGTTAATAATAGAGATTGAATTTCTTTCACAAGTAAACTTCTTTAAATAAAAAATAATAATAAATTATACACGTTCGTGTGACAGTAGTACTGTAAAAAAAAAAACACTTTTAACTTTGTACGTCTGAATAATTTAACTCATCTGACACCATTTTCTTGATGTTAACACCCACAATATATAATACAGCCTTTAGCATGAGAATTTTCAGTTAGTGATTTCCCTTTAAAACCTGGCAACTGTTAAGATTGTAATTTATTATGTTCTCAACTCCATCCACTACCACATGCATGTACTGTTTCATGTATTGTCTCTTTTTATTCTTTGAAGTTGGTGACACATGCCTCCAAAGCAAGAGCATAAAAAACTAAAGACTAAAATCCTTGTATAAAAAAGTCCAAGAATATCAAGAGTGTAATAAACTAGAATTGGAGACCTCGTATAAACAAAACTAAGAACTAAAGGAGTAGAGGCATCACATAAACGAAAAAAAGAATGATATAATGAATCAAAAATGGATGAACAAACTAGTCAACTAAGTAGCTAACTAACAACAAACAACCTAAACAAAGATTCTCAAACAAATAAGCACAGATATAAACGTGAAATCAGGTTTTTATCTCTTGAAATCTGTCATAATCCATTGATAGTTACAAGCAGTAGCTAATAATCTCGGAACATTGAAGGAACAGAAATCTTGAAAATCATATTCTTTAGTTAAATCTCATTGCGATGCCAATTTTGTTACAAGGTAAATAGAAGTATCGATGCCCAACCAACACCCCACCAAAGTTGTTAGAAGGGGCAACCATAAGTAACAAAATGGTAGAGGACAACACTTCACATTAATTAAAAAAATTTGTTCATTATGCCCCTGTTTGGCGCCCATTCTCCAAAAATACATTTTTCTCTTTCTTATTCTCAACCATATATTCTTCAATAAAATAATATTATACGTAAACCCAAAACATTTTCTTATTTTTTAACCACACATTCTCCAAAATATCACTATTCAAATGCATTTTCTCCCAAAATGCATTTTTAATGGAGCCCAAACTTTAGGAACTTCTTTATTCACAAGCGAAACATCTAACTGAAATAATTAGAAATAAAATCATATGAGAGGGTGAGTTGAGCTGAGAAAGGGGGGGAAGTACCCGAGAGAATTGAAAAGAAAAAGGGAACTTTTAAAAAGGGAAGGAAAAGTTCGACAAGTAAACAGAGTAAAATAGTTTCCAGTATAAGAGAATTGACAGTAGTTTGTAATCTTGAGAACCACGTAGAAATGAAGTAACGATCTTCTTTCCCTTCTGGAAATTTCGTTGAGACCAGAATTAAAATTGATATGATTTCGAGACAACCACAAAAATATTGTACATGCTTAAAATTGAACATTTGGTTCTAAGCATCCCCATTACCAGAAAATTCTAACTTTCACAAGTTCAATATAATGCAAAATTGCATTAAAGAGCACATGTAGATCCATCATTATCAACTGAATAGCATAATGTGGTTTGCACTTAGAAGTGATAACATAATTACCAAGATAAATAAGCCACATGCACATAATACTAGCCACCATGAGAAGAACACGAGAAAATCAATCACAAGTACACCTGAAATGGAATTTCCGAACCAAAACAATGCACACTTACTGGGAAAGAGACGAAAGGGGGGGAAAAAAAAAGTCAACATATAGATGGTGGAAAAGAAAAAAATAGCTCACCTATTCAGGATAAAACGAGATGGAGCTTTTGAAAAGAAAAGACTATACATACCTGACGCAGAGGTAGTCCCAAGGGGCTAAGCGCACAATTTGTGTTTGTATCAACCCAGTTTGGTGGATGGTTATACCTACAAGATGATCCATATTTACAACCCCCGGTTCTCATGTAGTATTTGCAGTCAGGCTCACCATGTCTTTCTGGTAATTGGTGTTGCGATATTACACCCGCGCTCAAAGGGGAGGCAGAAGAGGGAGACTGGGCATAACCTCCCGTAAAGGCAGGTGCAGAAGACGCTAGCTGTGACATTCCATATACAGAAGCTCCTCCAACTGAGGGTTGAGCACCAGGTGATGGTGCTGGGCTAACTGGTCCCTGCTTAAGTAAACCAACAACAAAATATGAGGGCATTATGTGTGGGTACGACTAAAAATACTTCAAGAATGGCCTACCGAGTACGGATTCCAGTTTGGCATCGGAACCACTCCTGGGTGAAGCAACATGGGAGCATAAGCACTGGGCACATATGAACCAGGCAATAAAGGAGGCCTTGCAACTCTGTAAGTGCTCGATGTGCTGTCATATTGCTCAGAAGGAGCAGAAAGAGACTGCACTGTTGGATAAAATGAACGTGCAGGTGCTGTCACTGATAAACCAACTGGTTGAGGATGATCGAATTTACATGTTCTACCAAATTTGCATTGCCCCTTTTGCAAATAGTAGGAGCATTCTTGCTGACCCTGTTGTAAAAGATGATAACATGACAATTAAAATTCTTTATAACTTGAATCAATGTGCATATATTATGCCTTGACACTATAATTACCGGTCGTAATGGATATCCATAAATATTTAGAGGCACATTGATCAAGGATCCACCAGCATTTTTCGGGTGATTGAACTTGCAGGATGGACCAAATTTACAGGCCCCTGTCCTTAAATAATACTGCACATTAAGCATTGACAGTTCACTCATTAGATAAAAAGATCGAGCAGTGCTTCAGATAAATAATAATGATTCTGAGATTGTCAATCCAACACAACGTGTGAAAAATACAACCAGTCACCAGAAAAGGTAAAGCTGGGTACCTGACATGAAGGCTCCCCTACCCGCTCTGGATGCTCTCTCATCACACACCCAATCTGATGAACAACCAACCAAAGAACTCAGAAATTAATACGACCACCTACAACTTTAAGTCAAATATACATTATATAAATGCTTAACAAAGAAATCCGCTCATCAAATCAACATAAAGAAAAACTAAAATACCCTTACGAAAGAGTGTAATACAGAAACCCCAAATTGATTAGAATGGCTACAAAAACTACATATTTTCAATGACAAATACAGCCAAAAAACCAACAGAATAGTACATAAGGAACACGATCGAGCACATACCGAGCTTCCACGATCACGGGGATGATTATACCGACACTTTGTGCCATATGCACAGGACCCGGTTCTCATATAGTACCCACAATCTGCCGCACCTGGCCTCTCCGGGTACACTACACTTTCCCACAAATTCAACCTTCGCGTCGATTCTAAACAATCAAAACCAAAAACCCTTTTTTTCAGAAACCTTCCATTCTCATTACTGAAAACCCTAACGTATAACAATGTACGTAAAAAACCAGCAAAGAACCAAAATAGCTCAAAATCCTCACCTTCCAAACCGGGTTCTTGCCCTGCCGGAGCCCAATCCACCTGCTGCTGACCCGATTCTGACCCGCTTCTCCTTCCGTACAACTCCATTCCCACTTTCACTTAATTCTGAATCACTTGACAGAATCAAACGCTAAAAGGTACAATAATTAATCCTCATATGATAAAATATTCTTTTTTCCTTAGATGACACAAAAAAACCCGGTGATATTGTAATATATAACTCCTACGTACGAGGGAAGAAGGATTTTTCGAGTTGTCCGTGAGAGATTTTTCTACAGTGCGATAGATGAGTACTTTTGTACAGAGCGATCGAGCGTGTATAGTGTTCGTACGGCCTGGTATTTTACTTTACTTTTTGCACACAACTATCTCACTGTCTATACATACAACAAATTTACACCCACTCTCTATGCATACATACATATACATGCAACCTTCTCTATCTAGTGATTCGTCAGTTTGTAAGGTACCCGCCAAAGGTGTGGAAGAAAGGGAAGGCTACGCAATAAATAAAAAAGGAACCCGGAAATGGCTTTTCTTTAAACGGGCTATCCGAATCTAGGCCCGCAATCGACACTGTAATATTAAAATTATTTAATGGTCCCTGCTTTTAAGGTTTGGTGGGAAATTTAAGGAGGGTAATTTGGAGATTTTAGGGTTGTGTTTTGTTCTCTATACATTCTCCATTTTTAAAGAATATATTTTATAATTTAAAAAATATATATTTAATACGTAATTTTATTATTGTCAAAAAATATTTATCTTTTATTTTCGCTACTTCATCATCGATGTGCCAACAAATGTCAATCATTTTACTTAAATGATGATCTTGATGTCTATGATGTGTCTGCATGTGCATATCACATACATGCATGAAAGTGACAGGACTAACCACTTAGATCTAAAATTTTGACCTCGCCTTTGTCATCTTTGTTTCTAGCGAAAACAAAAAGTTAGCAAGTGAACACCAATTACTTATTCTACACACAAATTGTCGGCACCATCTCTGTCTCTTCGATCTTTCGCCATAGCCATCGTCACTTTTAGCGTTAGAAATCCACATTCATCTATGTGTATCTATATATCTATAAAATTCCATACGAGTTCACCGCTCCCAAGATTCATACTTTAGTTTTTAACACAAGCAAATCTAGTGAATTGGCAAACGAGAGTTCAAAATATATATGTCTTCGAAAGTAACAGATTCTGCAACAATTTTTTTGTCCACTGCTTTAATTTCTATGCATTGAAGGTTGAAACACGGTACATTATCAGGGCCTATGAATGACAGGGTACCAACTGGCCCCTGTGATAGGTTGGGGAGAACAAGTTGGCCTCTGTGCAAATTGGAATTAATTGTTCTAATGATCGCTTAACTTATATCTCTATTTTCGATTGTTCACTAAAGTTTAAGATATCAAATTTTGGCCACTAAACTTATCTAAATGTTGGATGTTACTCACTGGCATAATAGTCTTTTCAAACTTTTCACGAAATTAGCGACATGATTAACGGAATGTATGCAGCGCGCCCCATCGTTCTATTAACAAATTGTTACGTCTTTGATTGCTCATTAAACTTTTAAAAACGTTTTCGATTCCTCAATAATTTTTAAAAAGGTCTTCGATTGCTCACTGAACTTTGAAGTGGTCGAATTTTAATCACTAAACTTATATAAATGACGTCGACATGTTGTTCGTTAAAAAATGTATATCGCAAGTGCATAGGTCGCGTAAAAGTAATAAAGTGAACAAACGAGTCCGAGTTGTCGATTCCACTGTAAATGATTATTCAATTACATGATAGTTAAATTTAATTTTAACATATTTTTGTAGAATTTTAAGTTATTTTCACCATTTGAAAAATTCAAATTTATTGTGCGTTTCGTTGTTAAAATTAAGCCACTGTTTGAGTCACATTAAAATTTTAATTCTCATTTTTTCTACTCATTTTCAACCATGCATTTTTAAATAAAATAATATTTTCCAACACAACAATAATTTTTCATTCTTTTTCAACCACACATTTTTCATCAATCTACTATTTCAAAATACACTCTTCCAAAATAATGTGGCCCAAACACACCCTAAATTAAAATAAAATTTGGATTTAGTTGCGAAACACTTAATAAATTTAATTAAATGATTTTGCAAAGAAACGTACAACAAATTTAATTAAAATTTGAATTTTTACTACGAAATACACAATAAATTTAATTAAATAACTTAACAAATGATAAAAATAACTTAAAATTAAATTTAACTATTGTGTAATTGAGTAATCATTTCTCGTGGAATCGATAACTCGTACTCGTTTGTCCACTTTGTTACTTTTATGCACTTCGTGCACTTGCTGTACATATTTTTCATCTAACAATATACTGATATTATTTTTATAAATTTAGTGACCAAAATTTGACCAACTTAAAGTTCAATGAGTAATCGAAGACGTTTTTCAAAATTTAGTGAGCAATTGAATAAATTTTTCAAAGGTGAGTGAATCAAAATACCGTGATTGGTGGTTGTGGAGGTAGCGGGTGAGACTTTGAATTAGGCGTGGACAAAATGTCAGACCAAACCAAACCAGAATCGAACCAAACTAAGCGGTTCAATTCGGTTCTACAAAAAAATTAATAGTTTTGGTTCTTCGAACAAAAAATCATTTGGTTATAGTTTTGGTTCGGTTCTGATTCTAGAACCGAGAATCAAACTTAATGTATAATTTTATTTTTTGTATGAATTTGATTTTATGTTAATTGAAGCCAGCCCAATAGCCATTATTTTGATACAGCCCATAAAATGAAGTTCTATGAAGAAATTGCATTGAGGAGACGGAGTTCTATGAAGAAATTGAATATGGTAAAATTTATTTTATAAAATATTATTAGGTTACATCTTATTAATTGTAAATGGTTTTAATTTATTTTTGTTTGTTTTAATTNAAAATATTATTATGTTACGTCTTTTTAATTGTGAATGGTTTTAATTTATTTTTGTTTGCTTTAATTGTGTATTTTGAATTATGTTTATAGAGTTTCTCAAAGTTACAATATAAGTAATGGAGTATTAAATGGTTAATGATTATCTAATGGTAAGGGCTAAGTTGTTTGGTCATTTTGTCACCACCCCTGCCTATTAGTTTCGAGTTTTAACTTTATATTTCATTTTTCTCATGTGGGTCTAACGGCTTCATATAAAGGAATTGATTGGCGGATAATGAAAATGGAACTCGATATTATTAACTTCTCGCTCATTCGTTTATATTTTGTTTATTAGTTTGGACTTTTATGATCTTGATTATTGATAATTTAAACTTGCTAAATGTTTGATGCTTATACTTTTTTTATTTAAGTATATATTAGTAACTTATGGATATGATGTAAGTCTAAAAATTTAAATAATAATACTAGAACCAGACCAAACCGAATCAGAACCAAATGGTTTGGTTCTGTTTCGCATCTTAAGAAAAACTATTTGGTTCTATTATAGAAAAAAANTTAGTAACTTATGGATATGATGCAAGTCTAAAAATTTAAATAATAATACTAGAACCAGACCAAACCGAATCAGAACCAAATGGTTTGGTTCTGTTTCGCATCTTAAGAAAAACTATTTGGTTCTATTATAGAAAAAAACTATTGGTTCATGGTTCGGTTTGGTTCTCTTGGAACCGGAACCAGAACCATATGGAACTACGTCCACCCCTACTCTGAATTTTGTTTTGGGTAGGGTAGGGTAGGGTAGCATAGGGTGAAGTGGGGTGGGTGCATGGACTGTTGGGAAGGAGAGGATAATTTTTATTTGATTTTGGTTTTTTTATTTTTAAAAAGAAAAATGTGTTTTGATTAAAATGCCCTAATTTTATTTGGTCAAAATTATAAATTTTTCATTTATAGGGTCAACTGAAGGCTCGTTGATGGTTTCCGTAAGTTTGGACTTCACCTACTCGTTTTTAAATGTTTGACACTTAGATTGACACAAATGAAAGATTTGTGTCAAATCTACTATTAAATGAAAGATTTAGTACTTTGACTACAATTCTCCCATAAGAATATGTTTGGTAAGATGTTTATAATCAATAATAAAATAAGTAGTGGAAAAATGAATAATATTTGTGGATCCTACGAAATGTATGAATAATTTGTTAAAAGAATTTTTTTTTTTACTATGATATTTATAATCACCTAGAAATACCTTCCCAAACATATGCTCAACTTTGTGATCCCAAACTTAATCCTAACAATATAAAAGAGGCAGTTTTTCTTGGACAGGTGTTGGATTCTCCTATCGTTAACCAAAACTATGTCGTTTAAGCATTTTCCCATTTGTTTTCATAACCCGCATTCCCTAGATTTCTCGTGCTTAAGCATCCAATGTCTACCCTAATAGCTCTCTAGGCAAGAAATCTCCCCTGATTTTGTGGTTCTACCAACAGTTCTGCTCTCTATCACTATCTGTCTACCACTGCCTCCGGCACTAAGGGCCACCGACGCCTGTAAGCCCTTTCTGATTTTTGCTTTGGCTACAAACGTCTCTTTTAGCGTCTATTTTCTGCAAAATTCTGTAAGTGAGTGTATTGCACTTCACTGCATATTGGGACATTTCATTGAACAGCTTCTGAGCAGCATCCATGTCCCAACTTTAAAATGTCGATTTATTAAAGTAGTGTAAGAAACATCGTTGGGAAGGTGACCTCTGCTTATCATATGATACAACATCGAAATTTTCATTCAATGTCAATATTCTTCAAATATTCGTCGACAGAGGCAGTTTTTTTTATTTCTGGGTGTTTTCCTGTTGAGCCAATGGTGGATTTTGTACTTTCGCCCCTGCACGAGGTGGTGGAGCCACATCATCTGATTTTGGAGTCTCCGATGGTTTTTTTTTTCTTTTTGGACTTTTCCAAAATGTGTTTTTTCTCCTTTTCCTTATTTTGAGTTTTATTTTGTTTTCCTATCTCTAGCGCACAGATATCAAGTTGAAATCTTGTTTTCCCAACTTTGGCTCCCCAAATTTATTAAGTGCATCTATGTAAGTGTTAAATGTCTACTGTTATTTGTATGTGATTTCATAGAGACAGCAAAAGCATGAGAAATTGATGAAAGTTGTTGTAGGTTTTGGTTTGGTATATATGCAGGACAAGACAGTTGTTTGTACTGGTTTATGTTTTCTTTTGTTTTATACTCATTTTTAATGATTTCTTTTATTTTCACTTTGCTATGATAAATCAATAAAAATAATACCTACTTGCTGAGAGTAGTGATGCAAGTTATGAACTTCTAAAAAAGCATCGCAGAGAGATTTATGATCAAGTAAAAGAATCTCGAAATTCATGTCGTCGACAATTATACGCCCAAGCACGTGATGCACGACGACAACAACTGCATGCTCAAACAAGAGCAATTGCAGTTACACAAAGTCGACGTGTGACGAAGAGAACAATAGAAGAAGGTATTTTTACAGAGTTTACTTATAGTGCACCTTTAGGGAAAATCATTTGATATGAGTAAATATGTAAATTGCTAATAAAATGATGTTTATTTATATTCTTAGTTGTAGCCGTAGCTTTTGTACTCTTTATGTGAATTGATATAGATAAGTTTGGTTATTTTCTTTTCCCATTTGATTTCACTACACTTGATGCATTGCAAAATTTAGTTGTAACACTTCTGAAATAGTTATGTGTGTGAATTCCGTATAATGTTTTTTTTCTTCATTTTTCTTTTTTTTAATCCGATAAAAAGTTGACTATTTTTTTTACCAAATTGTCGAACTCAAGAGCATGGTGAACACATTCGACTTGAACTTCAAGGTCACATGGATAGTGTTGTACATCAGGATGGTTTTGAACCTCAAACAAGTAAGTTTACAACTTTGTGCGTTTGGATCCCTATCTTTGTTAACATGAAATTCTCCTCATAAGATGTTTTCATCCCTTGGAAATAAATATTATTTTTATTTTTTAATGTTAATGACGGTTTATTTTATTGTAGTTGTTGGCTGTAGTTATAGTGTATTTTCTAGACCTAGAATTTGTACACCAGATCACGATAGTCAGTATGACTCTGAAGAGGATCGACTTAGATCTGATGTAGGTGTACAAAATAATCAGCAAACTATAAAATTTAGTCTGCAGAACATTCCAACTAAATCCCATGTGCTTGTGCAGCTAACAATTTGTTTATATTGTGGTGCGAAAAAGATTCATATGGAGAGTAAATGAATCTGTTGTTCCAATGGCAAGGTTAAATTGCATATACTTAATGTACCTAATGAATTATATGAATTATTTACTTCAAATTCAGTCGTAGCATTGAATTTCAAAAAAATTGTAAGAAATTATAACAACCATTTTCCATTCACATCTTTTGGTGTCAAGTATGACGAAGATTTGTGTAAGATGAATAAAGGAATTTATACATTTAGAATTCAAGGCCAAGTTTATCATTACATAAACCAACT
>CAIGRN010154093.1:0-10306 GCA_903798345.1 Fraxinus anomala
TAAGGATTAATCTTGCAAGGTTTAGGTATCATTTTAACCATACCTTACAGGAAATTCACATTATAAAATTATAAAATAAAAAGTCGTTCGAACTCTATTGTTCTTTAGAAAACACGTTTGCGATGCAAATTTGAAATAATTAATCATTCACATTACTTTCATAAAGCAAAAATTTGTATAGGATGCAGACAAATTAATTATTTTACGTTACCACAATGAAGAGCAAATACATGTTCTAAGCAAAAAAAAAAAAAAAAGGTGCAAGCTCATATGTAATAACTCACTTCCCTGCAAAACTTACATTTCCCATGTTGCTGTCACTGCCATTTTTCGGAGATTTTTTACCGTCAATACCAATATTTGGGTTTAAATTGCCAATGATGGAGCTTAAGGCTTCTGTAATGGCCGCAGTAAGATTTGGGTCCGAGGCAATGGCAGCAGTAGCTGCATTCGTCATATCCTGAGAGCTTTTACTACTAAAAAATGCAGCATCAGAGACTCGGGGGAGAAATCTCGAATGGTTGTAAAGAGAATGGGCAATGGCCTGTGGCCCGTGCCCGAAGTCTCGAGTGAATTGGCCTGGTAGCATTTGCCAGTGTGAATGGGTGGGGGGAGTGGTTGTGAGATCTAATGTAACAGTAGGGAATGGTGCTGAAGCTGAAATTGATGCAAAATTTGTTGAGTAAGGAAGAACAGTTCTAGTGAGCATGTTAGGGTTCACGAATCCGTCGGCACTTGGCATTGGCCCTGATAGCAACATTGATGCGGCTGCAGAGGTAGTGGAGGCCATTGACATGGCGGCCGGCGGTAGCGGATGGCTGTGGTTGCCCTCATAAGTGGTTATAAGTACCGAACGATCTTCTACGCACCTTTGCACCTGTCACATAAATATAGCCTCCTATAATTTACACACAAATAATACTCTTACAGAACTCAAGTTTTTTTTTTTTTTTCCTTTTCCAAATATGACATTACATGCGCCAAACTTAGTACTTGTTTGGCCCTATTTCTTAATAAAAAAAAAAAATCCAAATTCGTTTTTAACATGCATTTTATGGAACCACGATTTTTATCAAATTTTCAAAAACTGTCATTTGTTAGTGCAATCTAATTATAACGTTTGACAATTCAAAAACTATCATTTGGTATTTTTTATTTACTTTGCAAAAATGGAATTCTATGTTCTATAGTTTAACTAATGAACTGATATCTTAGTTGGCACAAACCTAGAATGTCATTTCACGTTTTTAGTCGGTCAAACTAATGGAAGCTGACATATATTAGTAACCCACTTGAAACAAATCGAAACAAGGTTTACAAGTACCGTGACCATCTTATATCATAGTGAAAAATCTAGTGATCAACAAGAACTAAAAGTTTAATGTCGACCGTGTATAAAACCCTAAATAAATAATTAGTTGGTCGCAGTACGACATTCTAAGCTTTTTAGACGAGTTAAATGCATGTTGATATGATTCAAAAGATGTAAATAAAGTAAAAGAATAATGAGAAGAAAGCATTAATAATAAGAGTGATTAACCCTACTTGTTTGCGTACTGGACAACCAACTGCCATGGTACAACGATAATAAGCTCTAGGGAAGGGGTTCCCTTTTGCCATTTTTTGCCCATACTTTCTCCATTGGCATCCATCGGAGATCTGTACAAAGGTCAATATAAATTTTGGTTCATATTAGTATGCATCATGGAATAAAATTGAACATATAATAGACAAAAATTTTAATTTTTCTTAATTATTTGACTTACTATAGGTGCCTCGGATCGTGCTCGAACCGAGACACGGGCCTTTTTCATTGTGGTTTCTGCAGCTTGATCCGTATCCTTGGAAGAAGAATTAAATTTTGGTACTTTATTTGGAATCCATTCTTGAAAATTCTTTTCTGGGCTCTTTTCTCTGTTTGAATTCTTCTGCAATTCATTAGCCATTGACTTTTCCTCCATACACTTGGGGACCAAAAATCGCTGTTTTTCTTCTTCTGTCATCACATCATTAATCTATCAAAATATCGCAAAAAAAAAAAGAAGATCAAATTGATGGCCCAAAGTTTTCTCTTATAGTTTCATATTGAATAAGACTAAACAGTATAATAGTAATAATCTATATATATAGTACCAACCTTTCCATCTCCTGTGTTAATTGCACCTTTTCGATTTTGTTGATGCTGTAAGAGTGTTCCAATTTGCATTTGTAAAGAATAATATTTACTGTTTATTTGATTCAATATAGCTCTTAATCGTTCATTTTCCATGTTCACACGATCAAACTCAGACTTGAGAACTAAAAACTGCACAAGAATCAATCTTCAAGTCAAAGAACAACGCGAATAATAATAAACACTTCACACAATAGGATCATTCGATCTTACTTCTTTGGAAATTCCCAGCGACGCGTTATTAACTGCAGTAGATTTGTCACCGGCCGCTACGTTTGTCGTCATAAGATTCAAACCAGTCTATAATCATGAAAACATCGAAAAATAAAACATTGATTTCCCAGAAAAAAGGAAAAAAAAAAAAAAAAGGTTTTCATAAGAATAGTTAGCATACGCTTATGTTAAGATGGAGTTCTTGTTCAACACCGTCAAATTTGGTCTCTTTCTTGAATTGAAACGTTGTTGATGCATCCTTAGAACAAATCTTATCAGAAAAGAAATCCATTTCACTGACAACCCTTTTCTCTCCACGATCATCAAGAGAGTTGATAAACACCGTTTGATCGTGATCACGTGGGCCGTCCATATTTACATGCAAGATCAAAATACAAACAACTTGATCTTATCTTCAATGGGGAGTCTCCCTCTTTTTCTCTGTCCAAAAATGATGAGTTCTTGAGAGTTTTGAGTGTGTGTTGTGTGTGTATATTTTAGGTCTTGGAAGTCTTATTAGAAGTTTCTGCAATTGACTGGGCTTTAATATGGGGTAATATTAACCATAAGACTTGTGACCAAATGGAATGATCCATAGGAAATGGAAGAAAAAATGGAGTAAGGTAAGATGGTGCGTCAAGTAGTGTACAGATGGTGGAGAAAGAGCCTACTCAGTGTCAGAAACGAGTTTGACTCGTTCTCACAAATTCACCTCCCCGATTCGCCCGGCGCATTCCACGACGGGGGCGGGGAAGATAAATTCATAATTAAAAAGAAATAATAAATAGAAAAAATATCTCCAATTTACTCTCTCCATCCCATAAACACATTTTTGCTTTTCTTTTTCGTCTATCTCAAATTATAGTCTATATTTCTTATTTGAGAGTGTAGTTAATATATTAATTTCTTAATAATGCCCATATTCAATGTGCTTTGTTATCACAATTATAAATCGCTCTATTATTCAATTGCGGTTACAACAATAAATTAAAACCAAAAAAATATTTCATCTTCATCTATTCATTTATATTTGTATTTGATGATTTTGAAATGTTAATTACCTTGTTTTTGCATTAAACAATGACTAGTATCAAGAATAATTTAATTACCTTGAATATTGCATATTCACTGACAACCCTTTTCTCTCCATGATCATCAAGAGAGTTGATAAACACCGTTTGATCGTGATCACGTGGGCCGTCCATATTTACATGCAAGATCAAAATACAAACAACTCGATCTTATCTTCAATGGAGAGTCTCCCTCTTTTTCTCTGTCCAAAAATGATGAGTTCTTGGGAGTTTTGAGTGTGTGTTGTGTGTGTATATTTTAGGTCTTGGAAGTCTTATTAGAAGTTTCTGCAATTGACTGGGCTTTAATACGGGGTAATATTAACCATAAGACTTATGACCAAATGGAATGATCCATAGGAAATGGAAGATGGTGCGTCAAGTAGTGTACAGATGGTGGAGAAAGAGCCTACTCAGTGTCAGAAACGAGTTTGACTCGTTCTCACAAATTCACCTCCCCGATTAGCCCGGCGCATTCCACGACGGGGGCGGGGAAGATAAATTCATAATTAAGCTGCCATGACTCGCATAAAAAGAAATAATAAATAGAAAAAATATCTCCTATTTACTCTCTCCATCCCATAAATACATTCTTGTTTTCCTTTTTCGTCTATCTCAAATTATAGTCTATATTTCTTATTTGAAATGTTAATTACCTTGTTTTTGCATTAAACAATGACTAGTATCAAGAATAGTTTAATTACCTTGAATAATATTGCATGCATAATTTAATTACTATGAATATTGATTGCATTAATGTGAATAAATTAGGAAAAACGATAGTAAAATTTATTATTTTAACTATTTTTTCTTAGTCAGTGAAAAAAAAGAAATATGAATATTTTTATGGGATCGAGGGAATATTTCTTTTCTAAAGATACGGCATTTTATTAATTGAAGATTTTCATCTAAAATTTTTGCTCCTTTGTTATTGATTCTCCTTACATTTCTGAAGAAAAGTCAAAAAAATAAATATGAAAATAGACCTAATAAAAAATCAACTCACAGTTTAGTACGGCAAAGACAGAAGAAATATAACTATTTATTAATATTCTTCGTCATTTATCTTGCAATTCATTGACTATAAGGAACGTGAGTCTTGGCAATCAACTTCAGTACATTAATTTAATACTTTCGAAGACGTGCAGACATTGTTCAATGACCTTTTCATTGTACAATGGAGAATCACGTCTTCAGAAATGTAGCGTAGTTTCTTGAATATGTATACTTGTTAATTAACTGCTTTTCATTTTTAATTTTAAACTCACAAATCACAATATGATTAAAAACTATAGAATTCTCTCGCTTTTCAAATTAATGAGCAAAAAGAATAAATTAATATCCGATAAAATATTGTAAATTCTCTTGCACGAAAACTTTTCAAACTTTGCTCTCGTGTTATGGGATTAATACATTGGATAGTCACTAAACTTTCTCAGAAGTTTCCAGGAGGTCACCGAATTTCAAAAGTTCCCTAATTAATCACTAAACTTTGCAAAAAATTTCTAGAATGTCACCAAACATCAAACATTCTCTAAATAGTCATTGAACTTTACCAAAACTTCCCTAAATAGTCACTCAACTTTGTAAAAAAATCATAAGGGGTCACTGAACTATTTATATATAGTGTCCAAATTTGTAAAGTTCGGTGACCTCTTGAGAGTTTTTGGCAAAGTTCAGTAACTATTTAGGGAAATTTTGAAATTTGGTGACCTCCTATGAACTTTTTGCAAAATTCAATGACTAATTAGGGAACTTTTGAAATTTGGTGACCTCCTAGAAAATTTTGAAAAAGTTTAGTGACTATCAAGGGTATTAACTCCGTGTTATGTGATCATTTCAGAAATAATTTAAATTTTTAGCTCTACTTAAAAGTTACTTCACTAAAAATTAATTTAAAAGCTTATTATTTTAAGTATAATTTTTGAAAGCACAAGTATAGAAATTAAACAATTGTTACTGATATTATATTTACAATTTGAATTAAAACAAATAAATAATAATAATAATAATAATTTCCAAAATAATTGACTTCAAAAGTAAATGTATATCGCCCATGTCGGCATGGTATTGGCTCGATGGAGACAACGTGATGATAGCAATCTATTTGTAATGTGATTCTTGCATATATTACATTCAAAAAAAAAAAAAAAAAAAATTACAAGAGGATTAAATTTTACAAGTGTTTATAAACATTTCAAATTATAAATATTTTTTATCAAATTACTTTTTATCTACGCAATTTATAATACTACAAATATTTTTTACTCTTTCATCATCCATTTCTATTTATTTATAAATACTACTATTTAAGAACACTTTTCGAACATATTATACTCATGTTTGCTTTTGCTAAAAAATTTTAGTTTTTATAAAAGTTGATAAAACATGTGATTGAAAAGTTGATAAAATTTGTGGATTCCATAAAATACGTAATTGAAAATGAATTTTAAAGAAAAATGAATTTAAAAAAAGGAAGTCAAGCAGGGACTATATAATTTAACTTTTTGACGATGTAAAAGAAGCAAGTTCGTTTGTAGGTTTTTAATTTATTGTATATCGTGGAAAAAAATATCTTTAATCACAAAATATGATTATAGTTTGTACACATGGACCTAAATGTGAAATCATATCAAGTACATATTGTATTAAATTATCATTATCAAATATTTTATGAAAATAATGAATTCAATAGGCATTTAAATTAAATAAATGTATTCTCAATATATAATTTTTTAGATAATTAGTTTAACAAATATAGTAAAATTTCTATAAAATAACAAAATTGAGACCGAGAAAAATCATTACTTTAAGAGAGTTATTAGTTTACCATTAAATGAAATTATATACCAAATATAGATTAACTGAGTAATTTATTGATAGGTGAATAATTTATTAATTTATCGTAGATTACGTGAAGCTATTTCTAGTCAATACTTTAAAAATGTGATCGATGTCTAACGCCTCTCTAATTATCTAGTGAAAATGATATGATGATGAAAACTTACTAGCGAAGATATTATTCAAAGATTGATGAATATTTTACCAATGATGATCATGATTTAGATTGTATGTATGTTTTATCAATTGTTTTTTCAAAGTAACTCTTTCGTTCACTTTAATTTGTAATCGTTTTTTCTACAAATGAAAATATATACCAAATATAGAATACTTATTGCAAAAAATAATAATAATAATAATGAGTTGAGTTTGGTTTAAATACAAATAAAAATACAGCAACTTTAGATACATATTCTCAGAAAAAATAGAACTTATCGAGTAAAAGGTTCAATTATATTATTATAAAATTTTACTTATTTAATCAGTAATAATTTTATATTTCGTTGGGTTCCAAAGAACGTTAAATAAAATTATTATCTTATGCAAATATTACAAATTTAGAACAAAGGATCAAGTCAAGACCAAAAAAAATTATTATTTAAGTGAGGTTATTTATCAAAATTTTATTGTACGAAAATTATGTTTAGATAATCAAAATGGCGTAGCTATTATAATTTCTTTTTAGTGTGAACGCTCTAGATGAAAAATAGTTTTTTCTTACAAACAGCTAGAAGATTCTTGCCTGATGGAAAAGTTTGCAACTTTGCATTGATTATTTGATCAAATATTCACGGGGAAACGACAATTAAAGTGGCCCTTTCAAGATTGCTCAAAATTACGAGATATGGTTTCCAAAGTCAATTTTTAACTAGAAGATAGTATCATTTGGTCCTCGTTTTTGACAATTCTCCTTTCAATTTGATCAACTTGGCTTAAACACCAATAGATTCATGGCTATGTTTTCACTCTAGCAAGTTGGGCTTAAGTTAAAAACGACGTTTGATAGTGGCCGTAAATGATAAGACGGACAATTTAAAATAAGGAGTCATAAAATAATTGATGTAAATGGTAATCGAACACTTTTGAAATACTATGCTATGATGTTTCGTAAAGTAGCTGCGGTGATAACTTTCTATGATGTGTCTTTACAGGCTATCTTATTAATCACTCGTTGTGCTTTATGTCTTCTATTGAAATTCTCATATTTTTTGGAAGAACAGAAAAAAAAAATGTGGTCAAGCTCTTTATTATTGCAATACTTAATATGATCCAAATTCAGTGCAGAGACGAAGTATTGTATTGTTTGCAACCACTATAAAAGTGATTTGTTTACGCGAGGTTCTATTTGATTTTGGGGTTCATTTCGCCGCTGCAATTTTTATATTGCAACAACAATGGCAATATTCGAATTGCCACCAAACCCGTCATAAGATCATTTCTTCTTCTATGGTGTGAATTGCAGAGGTGGAAATGAGGGAAAATGTGCCGAAGAGGATTAAATAAAAATATTCTTTTGCTTATTGGCAAGCTATTATGCAAGAAACTTATTATTAATTCCCCGTTTGGCACGTATTATTTAATATTATATTTTTTTAAATTCATTTTTAATCATATATTTTATGGATCTTTCAACTTATATCAACTTTTCAATCATACATTTTGTCAACTTTTGTAAATATATTAAAAATTTATTTTTAATCAAATCAAACGGGGACTAATTTGCACGAATGTGTTGGTTCTATGAATGAATTGAGCAGGCTGCAGGCTCAACCCTGATAAAACTTGTTGAGCAATTTTGTTTATCTCGTGTTAATTTTTGGCTTATTATCATATGGTCAATTATGTTTACAAAAGTCAGTTTAATCCAAATAAAAGTCTATAATAGTCAATTATTAATGCGTAGAATAGATTTTAAAATCAACTAGAAATATATGATCTTCAAATGTAAGACTTTTGGGGTTTGAGTAATCTTTAAAATAATTGCTTATTTCGGCTTAATCAATTTTTCACCTACTTCTAATTAAACTTATGAATAATGCTAAGTAGCCCCACTGGAGTTGCATTCTCGGTCTAGGTGACATTTAGATGTTAGGCTAAATGAAATGTGGAATTAAATAAGTAATTTAATTTCACTTATTATTTAATACCACATTGATACCATCTAAATTGAGATTACAATTCAAGTGGGACTAAATATCATTGCTCTAAACTTATATAACAATAGAGTTAGGCCGTGGACTACCAACATACTTTAATTCTACAAATTTCAATAATGATTAATAGGTTACGTGGCGTGTGCAATTTTTTGAAAGTTTGTCGATGGAGGTTATGTGTTAATTCTACAATTTTGTTGATAGAGATTTTTTCAAGTGAAAAAATAATTTTATGGAGAACGAGTGATTAAAAAATTAGAGAAAAAAAAGAATTTATAGTTAAAAATGATTTTGAAGAAAATAATTTTTTTTTAAAAAATCTCTAAGAACAAGTCTTTTTATTCTTGAATCCTTGCATATTAAGAGCACGTTTGGCAAAATTTTAAATAAAAGTAAGCCTATACAAAAAGTAACTTTTAATTTAGCCAAATATTTTAGCCTAAAAGTTCTTTTAACTAGCTTTCTTTTTCAATCGCATTCCGTCGACTTTTTAAAGTTACTTTGTTAACAGACAAAGTTTACAAATATTTTTTAAGCAGTAAG
Organism: Fraxinus anomala; assembly: GCA_903798345.1. Classification (NCBI taxonomy): domain Eukaryota; kingdom Viridiplantae; phylum Streptophyta; class Magnoliopsida; order Lamiales; family Oleaceae; genus Fraxinus; species Fraxinus anomala. The sequence goes on from CAIGRN010154093.1 coordinate 8,994, forward strand.
TCTCAAAAAGTAATTTTGACATGCAAAATGACAATTTTAACCCTTCGATAGAATGTTAAGGCAAATTTGTGACTAAACATTTTCTCCTGCATGTTGGTAGGTGCACATATTTTAACACCAAGAGAATCGAGCATCCTGGTCAAGTTATAAACCTATTTCACCCTACAACACGTACATCAATACTCCAAAATCTCCATTATCAACTTCTTATTCTTCAACAAACATCTAAGTAGCTATTTCAACTTCTTCTTTGCTTTTAAATACAGTAGTGTTTTAGCTCATTACATATAATTCGAGCTCACCAATTTGAAAGTATAAATTAGATCGACTTACCAACTCACCAGGGGCGGACGCAGAAGTTTAAAGTTAGGGGGGTACAATCAAACTTGCAAAGAAGTTGGAAGCAATTTTACAATCGAAATTTTACGTCTAAAAAAATCATACCCCATATAATTTCCCAAAATTTACATGGGATGACTTTTTCGGATGTAAAATTTTGAAATTTTTTGATATCATATCCCATATAAAATTTCTTAATAAAATCATGAAAATTACATTGAGGAATCTGTATCGTAAAAATAATAAAGGTTAATGAAATAATTGAATTTTTTTTAAAGAAAATGCGAGTTAGACGCATTTCTTTAAAACTTATGTTTAATGCATCTTTAATTATTTTCGATATCCGTTTGGACTATTTGACATGCTTATAATGTAGTTCTCGAAATAAGTTTTGAAATACTAATTTTGAACGGCCTACTTTGAAAAGTCGTAACATTTGCTATGATTGATCGTTTCGTATACCATTAACGACGTAGAAAATTAGATCGCGAGCACTTCGCAATGGTATTAAAAATGCAATATTTTGATTTCGTTTCACATCCCATAATGACTTGGAAAATTGAAATAAAAATATAGAAAATTAAATGGTGAAAAAAATGGGAGCAAAGTTGGGGGGTTACATGACCCCTCAGGCCATCCCCTGCGTCCGCCCATGCAACTCACCCTTCTAAAGGAAAACTATTGAATGATGGTTGTTGACCCTTTTTCTCTAATGGTTACTTGGACTGTTGGACAACAGATGTCGGATCCACTCGCGTCTAAGCAAGCACATTTCAACACGTTTTGATCGAAGATTCAATGGGGAAAGGAGCTTATTAACGTAGGAGATGTTTTACTACGCGAGTAAAAAATGTTCAAACACCGACAATATGATTAAAGATAATTGAATATAAATAAACAATCATAAACAACTCAATTAGAGTATAAGTAGGCCTGGGCAAAAAAATCGAAAATCGAAAACCGACCAAACCGAT
>CAIGRN010154113.1:0-14754 GCA_903798345.1 Fraxinus anomala
TTTCCATTTCTAACCAATGTGGGATTGTAATCCCTTTTAAGACTCCTCTTCAAATCCCAATTACTAAACAATGTGGGATTAATTTCACATATACAAGTGAAAATCTATTTACCAATCAATATATTTTTCAACATTGACTACATTTGAAAGCTCATGTTCATGGGATTATAAAATCCATTGACTTAGTGGAGATGGAAAAGATAACGAAGAAGCCTTTTTAAATTGCAAAAAGTTTCTCATAATGATTGCAGCCACCATGGATGTACATGTTTCTTGGTTGATTTCTTGTCTACCATTACAATGAAACCCAATAACCAAATGACTACTTCTTTTCGTAATTGCTCACCCTTTTAATGACATTGAGTGTGTATGCACAATTGTTTTTCAAGAACAAACCGGTTGTTCAAAAATCTCGTAACTAGCCCAATTGCACAAATTCCCAAATTGTAAAGAGTATTTAGTTAGTAATCTAATAAGTTCGATACTGAACCAACATGTCATTAAAATTGATACATACTTTCTAGATCAAATCTCAGCGGTATCTTATATGGTACTCACTTGTGCTTTGTCCATATCGATAACAAGCGGGATGATGTAACTAAACAAAAAGGGCAAAATAGGAAATTCACACGAATGTAACAGAAACGCAAACTAGTTGGGGAAGATTACAATGGAATAAGGGGGATTGTGGGAGGGTGAAGTGGGCTGTCCACAATTTCACTTATTAGTGGAATAACCGCACGCTTCAGAAAGAGAGAGAGAGCACGCCGATATATGTGTATTCCACCAATTATTAGATGTACATATATATATTGCAAGCATACCTACCAAGCTTGAAATGATTTAGGTTGTAGCGTGGATGTAAATATGAAAATGTCGACGCACAAAATGTACACACATGGTCAACTTGATTAGCATTACCATGGGGTCGAGCTGAGAGGTCGCTCTACAATTAGAATCATTGAGTCTTCAAAATGTTCATGGAGTGGCCTTGTGATGTTTAAATAAGATATGAACTTTTTCTATTAATCGTAGAGATTGATCTGGCGTATTTCTTGACGTTAGATTATATGTATAATAAATGAAAAAAAAAAAAATTCCTTCCAGAGAGGCCGGAGCAAGTTAGAGGATGGGGCCATGACACATTACTATTTTTAAGGCCCCTAAATGACTTAAGTATCGACTGACTAGCACTTTAAGCCCCCTCCTTGACTACTATTATTTGAGGAAAATAGAGTTTTGAATATTTATTTTTAGGAGAATGTGTGATTAAAAATTACGAAAAATTTTTGGATTTATGTGCAGAATATTTTATTATGTGAATGTATAGTTGAAAATGAGTATGTAGAAAGAAGAGTTGGAAAATAATAGTTGTCAAACAGGGACTAAAGATACAAGTTTAGTAATTTTGGATAGTAGTGTATTAACACTTCAATATTCATCCTAATGGCTCTTTGAAGCTGTATCTTTGAAGCAGCACAGTTAGTTCCAAATTAAATCGAGCTGATTTTGAATCACATTTAAAAATATCCTTTGTGATTACGTAGATAAATCGAGCAGTTAAGCTCCAATCCATTTCGACAAATTTTTAAGTGGTGTTGGGGCTCAACTCACCTGAACTATTCTAGATCGTGTAATGTTAATCGATGAAAAATTAACTCGTGAAAAAAGAGCAAAAGAAGATGAATGTTCTTGTCTCGAAACTTGGTGGGGTTAGGAGTAAATCAATCCGAAGTTGGCGAACGTGATTTTGGACAAAAAAATGTACTTATTCCCTAATTTATGGGATTAGCATGCCACTAATGTAAATTCTAGGACAAATGATATCCTAGTGGACTTCACATATGACCCCACAAAAGTCCTTTTACCTATTGTTATCTTCCACGTGTAATTGCATGTCCCAATTGTGGGTGTCAAATGTGGGCCCTACATAAGTCACGCCCTCTGATTAATTCTTAATTTGCTCTTCTAATTATAATTAATTATAATCAATGTCTAATGCGCGTGCATGCTCTTTGCACACTTGGTATGGACTATTGAAGGGTCAACCCTTTTCTCTTTATCTTAATTCTTAGATATATGATGATTGCATCATATTATAATTGAAATTGCTATCCTTGGTCAATTTGCCATCCTAACTAATTGACGAGATAATTGTTTATTTAAAATAATGAAGAATAATTAAGTAGGGGAGTTTGTGTTTGAATAAAATCGATCTAGTTCCTTGGAAAATTATGAAGTATATATATTTTTTTGGATTAATGTAAAATCTCATCTGATAGGAGTGAAACAAAATAGATTTGATTTGAACGGATCGAAATCAATCTTGATTCGTGAGTAAGGTTATATTGACGTGTTTTTATGATGAAATAATGACTTGTTTGGTAACAAAGCTAACCAAGAAAAATAAGTTGAATTTTGTTCATTTTAATCTAATTTTGAAGATCAACGGTACTTTCAACAACTTATCTATATGATTTCCTACGCTTTTGTGCATATTGGCTTATTCTATCGTCTGCTAGTTAGTGAAACTTTTTTTATAGTGTAATTTGGTAAGTCACGCCTCTTTTTATACGATAAAATGCACCTGTGGGAACTAGCAAGAGAGTGAAGACTATATGATCCGCCAAACAAAAGAGCGATTCGATCAAACTAATACGAGTAAAACCAAGAATGGAGCGAGGTAACTCGACTCAGAATGCCAATAGTCCAGTTCTATCTATTATATATGCCTGAAAGATATGTTTACAATATGTTTAGTAAGTGTTTATAAATGTTGTGTGTGTATAGATAACTGAATAGTATTTATGAGTGACAAAATATGTGGATATAAAATTAATTTCTTGTTGACATACATGTGTATCTCTTTTATTATGTCCAAATCTATTGTACCAAACGTGTCATGTGGGTAATGCTCATTGACATACATGTGTATCTCTTTTATTATGTCCAAATCTACGTGTCATGTGGGTAATGCTCATTGACGACCCCAGTTGACATGTCCGGATCGGGATCAGAATAACATTTATTATGTTAGAATAAAATAAATATAAAAATTAAGGAAGCCCTAGTAATGACAAAAAGATAATTGGTAAAATGGCTGTTAACACCTTTAAAAGGAGCCACATTTGCCTCGTTCAATCCCTCAACAAATCCCTCTTCTTACACACACTTTCTCTCTAGAATTTCTTGATCTTTGATTCAATTTAATATACAAATAATGGGTGAATTATATCAAGTGTTGATTCATAATGGCAATGGGTTCTCTAAAGTGCATTGTGAACCCATAAATCAGAAGGAAAGTAATGGTGATCAGAAAGAGGATTCTTGGTTTGAAGAAGAACTTGATGCTGATCTCAAATGGTCTTTTGCTTTGAATAGGTATTTAATTAATTTTATCCAAACTTGATCATCATCATCATCACCATCATCTGTAGTGAATCTGATCACTGTTTATGCATGTGCATGTACTGAATCACTCCACAATCAAATAAATGTTCTTTTATTGTCTTTTTTCAATTTTGGGAAGAACACACGATGACTAACAGCACGTTGACCTTGCTTAAAAGCCGCTCTTTTAAGCTTTTCTAGGCTCTATACAGAAGCCTCAAATAAGCACCTAAAAGCCTTCTCGCTTTTTCAGTGTTCTGCACAGAGGAACCAGTGAGTACCAGGACATAGCCCTTCTGGACACAAAACGATTTGGAAAGGTAAATAGTGAGAAATTAATTATTGGTATATTATAAAGTTAATTAATTAAGGTCAAACTTGATTATATTTGTAAATTGTAACAAAGATACTGTTATTTATTTGATTAAAAAAGTATATTAAAATGGTTTGGTGTAAGTTAATGTTGTGACTAATTGCATGCGTTCATGCAGGTGTTGGTGATTGATGGGAAGATGCAAAGTGCTGAAGTTGACGAATTTATTTATCATGAATATTTGATTCATCCTGCTCTCTTATGTCACCCCAAGTAAGTGGTGTCACTTCCCATTGGTTTGATCCTATAGAATTTGACCGACCATAAAATGAATAACACGGATTATTTATCGAATTTGAATACAAATTTCGATGATTATTTATGAACTATTAATCCTATCTTGATCGTGCCAAATCATCAAACGAAAAACTCATTCTTCGAGACAACTCATCGGAGGCTTCTTATAATGACCCAAACCATTAACTCATACGTACCGTCGGCTTTGGGAGAGTCTATGTCCATCTTACTCTTCATGACTTTCTACGGTGTTTCCTAAGAATTGAACTCAAGACTTCTGCCTTATGATATAACAGCTTGAGCACAGAGGCCCGAGTCATTATACTTCTTCTTGCAAACACTCCTATATAGAGAATAATTACTTGGTGCAAAGAATGATTTACATATTTTATCATAGGTTTAAGAGCATAATCTAATTTGAATTTGCAGCCCCAAAACTGTGTTTATAATGGGAGGAGGTGAGGGATCTGCAGCAAGAGAAGCACTCAGGCACAAATCATTGGACAAAGTTATCATGTGTGATATTGATCAGGTATTTATATATATGAGTTTAATCTGCTTAATTGGAATTTAATTCACCATATTGGACCGGTTTGGATAGTCTTTAGAAAGAAAAATGTACTATGTAGTCGTGTTTAGTATAGCTATGTACGATGAAAATGATTCAGTACTAATAAAATGAAAATTTATTCTCTTTTAAATTTTGTTAATTTAAGAAGGCATGATTCCATTTATATTACTTGATGATGCAGGAAGTAGTTGATTTTTGCAGAAAGCATCTTACAGCAAATCATGAGGCTTTTCGTAATATCAAACTTAATTTAGTGATCAATGATGCCAAGTAAGGATTAATCCTCTTATCCGTAACTACTTTTAAGTTAAAATTGACTACTTTTTCGACACGATAGTCACTTGTTTGATAAAGTGGATTAGACCATAATGTTGAGTCTCGTCTTATTGCTAATTGAGTATTAATTAACGTTGAAGAGCTGAATTGGAGGAGAGGGATGAAAAGTTCGATATTATAGTGGGAGATTTAGCAGATCCAGTTGAAGGAGGGCCATGCTATCAACTATACACAAAGTCTTTCTATGAAAATATTCTCAAGCCTAAACTCAGTGACAATGGCGTCTTTGTTACTCAGGTAGATTATTTTTTATTTTGTGCACATCATTTTCACACACTGGGGGTGAATAAGGCATGTTTGGTATGCTCGACTAGACAATAAATGTAAGTCTGAGGTGTATGCGTGTCTGATTGTGTAGGCTGGACCAGCAGGGGTATTTACTCATAAGGAGGTCTTCTCATCAATATACAACACAGCTAAACAAGTTTTCAAATGTAAGTATTTCTCTAAAAATAGTCGTTGAATGACGAATTTTCCTTTAGTTCCAACAACGAGATAAAATTAGTTGTTGTTTTACTATATTAACGATCAGACATTATAGTCATTGAATATTCACTTTATTGTTTGTGTTTCTACCAACTGATTATGTTGTCGTTGAATATGAACAATTTATTTTGGGAATTCTTATTTTGACGTCCATTCACAACGATCAATTTTAATTTGGTCGTAAAAAATATAGAATTAACAACCATTTTTTGTTGTTATAAGATATTTCCAACTAATTTAAAATTCAATTGTTCATCATCCATTTTATACGACTAAACTTATAATTTAGTCGTTGAAAATAGTTTTTAACGACCAGATTAATTTGGTCGTTGAAACATTAGTTGTAAAATATCATTTTTCTTGTAGTGGATTACTCCCTTTATGTAACATTATATTCTTAATGCTAATTATAGATTTATATGTATAATGCAGATGTCCTTGCATACACTGCTCATGTGCCATCATTTGCTGATACATGGGGTTGGGTTATTGTAAGTATAAATATATATAAATCTAAAAGCATTTTAGATTTAAATGAACAAATGAAGGTAACGGTATGTTCTTGGCAAATTCAGGCTTCTGATCAACCACTCTGCATTGAAGCTGCAAAATTGGATAAGAAAATTGCAGAAAGAATTGATGGAGAGTTGCTGTACTTGAATGGAGCGTCGTTTGTCTCCTCCACCGTTCTAAACAAGACCGTTACCAAAACGTAAGACATCATAAAATCAGTCGTCTTTTCAAATATGACAAGTAATCTTGTGTGATGGACTAGGCATGGAGCGGATTTTTCTTTCAAGTTAGGAGTGAAGACATTCATAGACCATTCATTGAATTGTTGGGTCCGGTTGAATACTGCATACCAAACATAATATTTCCTTAATTCTACACTCTTTTGCTTTCTTTTAACTCCAAGCGTGTCTTTTTGCCTTTTTCAGGTTGAAGAATGAGACCCATGTCTACACAGAGGACAATGCGAGGTTCATCCATGGCCAAGGTGTTGCATACAGGATTTAAGGTTGTCTTGGTGGGGCTGGGGATGGATCAAAACCTTAAAAATCGTTGGAAGCTATTGGCTTTTAGACAGTATATATGCTACGCTTCTTGTGGTGGTTGTAGGATTCTAGCTAGCTCTATTTTTACTGTTTTATGTAATGCTGAAAATTATGAAGCATTTCTCCATCAAGCTTTCAATTATACATTTTGGATCCCTTTTTCTCTTACAATTATATTTTGTCCGAAAACAGAATCGTGCAATTGATTAACACTGAACGATGTAGACTGGTAGTTGATATCAGAACCTCTAACTTTATGTTCGGGTTTAGTGGTAAACTACATTATTCGATTGCAGCCATTACAATGTCAAAAGGCTGACATTCCTCCGTGAAGCTTTCAATTGTTTGTCCAACGACAAATTTGTTCAACTGTTTATCCTTGTAAAACGTAAAATGGGTTGATGTCATTTTTGGTTCCAAAATTATGAGGAATGCTCAAGCAAATGTTTTTCACTTCTCTTGACTGGATCGAAGTTTGATACACCAATGACAGCACCAAGAATGGCCCCAAGCATAACTCCACCAGACATAATGCTAAGCAAGAAGTTCTTAAGAGATGGAGTGACTCCGTTTCCAGCCACCTCTGGAACCACCAAGCAGGCGGCCAAAGCCACTGCAGTTATTCCCACATTGGTGTTCTCCTTGACCGTGGCATCAACTTGATGTTAGACAAAATTGCAGAATGTAAAATGTATTTTATTAATTACAGGAAGTTAACAACTGCTGAGAAGGAAGCAAAATATAATCTCTAACGAGAAGAATAGATTTGCAAACCAAGATCTGTGTATATACAATGTCCTTAAAACAGATTCGTCCTCTCATCCTGAGTACTTAGTGTGTCGTTGAGCATTTGTATCCTAAGATACAATTGAGAAATCAGTAGAATAGTTTCTACACCAGTGAATTGAAAGACACGGACATGAAATGGAAATTTTGGACATACCAAAAGATACAGACACGAAATGGAAGAGAATATTTTTCGACATTCTTGTCAGCAAGTCGTGCTCGTACATGAGTTCAATTGCCCAATGTGCTAATCCATAATTTGGACTCCTGCGCTTGCATATGTATATTTGTAAAATATGATTATATATAATCTGGTCATTGCCATCTCATTTTTCCTTGGAACAAGCTATAATTTTACTCCCCTGCCAACACCTAACCACTTCCAATGGGTACACTTTGATATTCAATTTATCATTCATCCGAACATCATTTTAGCCAAGTAAATATATGATTTTGCTGTTCTCTTACTGGAGAAGACAGATCTACATTGATCTCCCAAAAAACAAAGAAATGAATTCCACCCAAAATTATACCAAACAGTCATTTTCCAACTTGAAGCTCTCGAGTTTTATGGCTACAATTGCAATGGCTTGAAAAATGCCTCAGAGGCTGGTGGCTGCGGTGCCGCCATTTAGTCTGTAAATATTAAATAAGGCCATTTTCAGTTTTTTATTTTTTATTTTCCTGCTTTATGCACAATTAATAGTATATTGTATCATAATTCTAGGTGATGGTTGAAAACCATCAAGTCTCTGCTGATATGGCAGATATGGCATTTCAGACATCAATCATGCTACATGAACAAGTTCAATGACAAAATTTAAAACAGAAAAACAAGCGTCATTTTTTCATTTGACAATTAAAAATAAATAAAAACTGGGCAGGTGCTGCCACACAACACCTGTCACCAAACCCTGTCAATTTCCCGTTTGAGTAGCTTTATTCTTCAGACATACCCCACGTGGCAATTCCTTAAGCATGGTTTTTGGGATAGAGCTAACCACTATGTTTGTTCTTGTCAAATATGTTATGGAATTGCCACGAAAGCAGACCAAGAATGAGACAAGTTATGTCAAACAATTGGCCCATGTTACCATGTTCTTGCCTACTTTCAATAAATAAAGTTTCCTCAACCCCTAAGAGTTCAAGTAGTTCAAGGTTTTATAAGATCAAACCTTGCTACATTTACACTCTCTCTTATACATTCTTTACAGTCTTCCACGTAGCAACATCTATACTCTTGATTTTGAACTCATTCATCACATCATTGTACATATTTCCTCTACATAGAGGAAAATGTCAACCAAGTTGTCATAATTGATGTACATCTAGTATTATTCTTAAATGATAGTATTCAACAAGAAGAATATAGCCAACAAAGTTAAATAGTTCAAGCCTAGCAGTGAAAACTCCAATTGACCCTCTCTACAGAATTAAATCAACTCAACGCACACTAAAGTGAAATTGAAAATAATAAGGAAATAAACACTCAGGACATCTAACTGAGGAAAAAAATAAGAAAGAAAAAAATACATTTCAACAAAAGATTTTGTATAATTCAGGCATCCAATAACATCCACAACTGCAGTAGACTTCCTAGAAGCATAAATCATAACCAAACAAAAGCCAGAACAACCAGCAGCAAACCCAAGAGGCAAGAAAAATGACGATAAATCAATATCCTTCTTCTGAGGCTAGATTTTATACACAGTACAAACAACGGTGACTTTGACTGTATATCTGTTTACATACTATCAAGAAGCAGTGTTCGGAGTCTTTCTCCAGTTCAGCATTTCTATAGGTGCGTGACAAAAATACTCTGTGGCATCACCTGTTATGTACATAAGCAGGCAACACATAATTTGTTAGAGAACATGGCAAAAAAGATATCCTGTTGCTTACTTCATTCATATTCTAGGAATATCAACTTAATTGATATTTAATAAGAAACAATATAAGATAATTGTTTTACTCATTCAAAAATAGAAAAAGCAAAAATATACTTTCAAGGTTGTTCGACTGATGTTCAAAACATTATTCAGATTATTCGCTTTGTAATTGACCCTGATATCACAAATTCGTGATAAGAAGTTTGTTTCGGAACTACAATATCAGTTATAGCATCACAAGTGAATATCTTTCAGCATCATGAGCTGGGGAAAGCACAACTCCAAATCTGCAAGGTACATATAATTTTCAGAGTAAAAAAGAAAAAAAACACTTACGGAGTTAAAAGATAAAATCATCTGCTGATCCTAGCTGACACTGCTCTTGACTAGACGAACTTCTTGAGGAAGGAGATCATATCCAATATGCAGCTCTTCAAACATTTTCTTCAGTTCGAGGGCTAGATCAGTTCTGCGTCTACTTTTCTCTCCAAAATCTTGAAAGTTGATCGTATGATTAAAAAAGACAGCCATCTTAATCTTGTTCACATTTTCAATCTCCTTCACGACTACATTGTGGTTAGGATGCCAATGTTGTGGATTTTTCTCTAAATACCTAAGCATTAAGAATGCAATAAGAAAAGAGCTTAGTTCATGTTTGGCAAAGCTTATAATTGTTTATAAGCCAATCAAATATCATTTTCAATGACACATTCCACATCCCCACAAATTTTATCTACTTTTAACCAAACATTAGTTGGAACTCACTACTTATAAGCACTTAAAAGCTTAGCCAAGCAATTTTCAGGTCACTGTATAGAAAAAGGTCTTGGTTAATTTCACGAATGTCGTTTTAACCTTTTTGAGTGTTTATTACGACATAACTCACAAAATATTACTCATTGCTTACCTTAGGTAAGAATCAACCATAAAGGCAATTTAACAACATTTCATATTGGTCGTATTGGGTAATTTATCAGCTTTTATTGTGAGAAATATTGTGTTTTTGTGATCCTGGAGTATTGTGAGGATATTCTAATAGGTCTAGATTATATGACATGTTTGGTTTACATAAATGGCTATAACAGAATTTCTCTTATTCGTATTAACAGCTACTCTATGATGAATGTTTTTATGTGGTGCTAACGATTTAATAACTATCTTTATAGCTCCTTAATGTTTCAGTTTATACACCTACATATTATCTAGATATACCAAGAAAGATTTACTGTCTAATAATTCTTCTTCTTGAATCTTCAATTTGAGATTTGGATCTTCAATTTCTTGCATTAATTGCCCTTGATTCCATGTGCTAGACCTTCTTTTCTGGGCATCCTAAATTGGGTTTATAGGTGCAAAAATCTGATTCCGAAAAGAGTTTTAATTGAAAAAGGTAGAAAAACACGTCGTGCTAAAAATAAGCTGGTGCAGGCACTTCGGCTATTCGATGGAACCCACATCATTGAACATTGTTTATCTTGATAAATTTTTTAAACAAATCGGTGCGGATGTGTCGGCTTTTATCTCCATAATGCTTTTCGCCTAAATTTTTTGGACTAAACATTTATCAGTATATTTATCATAATTTTCTCTTTCAATATCTGATTGAAATGATTCAAAGTGCGTTGGAAGCTAACCCAAAGGTATACAATTCTTCTAGAAATACTATTTCTCCAATTCGTACGTTCACCATCCAAATAATGGGTCTCAATCTGAGGCCGAAAATTTGGAGCAAAACTTATTTGGCTGAAATTTGATTTTGTTTTAATTTTTAACTCGTTTGACTTTAATTACATCCAGTTAATCTTATATAATATTTAATCGTCATTTTGTGATCTGAATCGATTATTAGATATTTGCAATTTAGTCTTCAAACTTTAGATTTTCTCCCTATTTGCCAATTTTTCGTTCATTTCTTCCAATTCACCCAATTTACCTAGAGTTCTACCTAATAAACAAAATTAACAAAAAATTAAATTATAATTCATCCAAATTAACAATAAATACCCTAGTTTAATAGCCCAAAATAAGTGTATATAATACACCTATCTCACAACATAAATGGACATCTCTCTAGCCTCTCAGATCAATTCATATCACAAAATTTATCAAGAATGAGGGGTCAATTCATCGTATTTTGGAGAGTATCAAACTTACGTAGAAATTGAAGGCAAATTACATCAATAATTTGAAGAATTAAAGCTCGGGGTGAGAGCTCAAGATTTTTTGTGTTTATACACATTCCAAGTATTGATTTTCCATTATTCTTGTTGTATATTAACTAGAAACATGCTAGGGTATATTTACTTATATTGGATGAAGATGAAACCATTATTTTCTTAATTTTAATTCAAAGACTAGTAGTTTAGTATACTTATGCATTTTCTTGATTAATCTTTCATGAGTCTTGCATTACTTGATTGATTGGCTACCAATTTCGTAATAGTTGTTTGTTGTATCGCCGAGATATTCACAATAAGTTTAGAACACTGCAAGGTTAACTCACAAGCAATAGATAATAGAGATAATATGTATGACGTGTGCAATTATATAGATACTCATGTATTTTAATGTGTTACTTAACAAATGAATTTGGAATAGGAATATGACCAGATCGTGCTTAGAATATGACCAGGTCGTGCTTAGAATATGTTTAACTTGTTTCAGGAGAGACAGTTAGAAATACTTCGATTATAAATTGTCAAGAACTCAATAATCTCATTAAATTACGAAGGTTGAGAATAGGAAATCAGATAACAAAAGGCGGATTCATAAATCCAATACATTTCATCACATAATTCATAAAACAAGCTTTAGATAAATCGTAGAATAATTTAGACTTAGATAAAATAAATCATATCCTTTGTGTTACAACATTCGAATTTGATATTAAGAGAAAAAAAAACTAGTAGAATTCAGCCCTTGTTTGATACACATTCTTTCAAAACTCATTTTCAACCATATGTTCTTCTATAAAATAATATTTTTCATCACGTCAAAAACTTTTTCTTACTTTTTAACCACATATTTTTCATTATATCACTATTTAAAATACATTTTTTTCTCAATAATATTTATCAAACACCCCTCTCATTTAGGATTTATCCCATGTGGGACGATAGTTATCATTACTCGTCAACGATCATGTACGCGTAGGATTTTGGACAATCAAGTTTTTAGCATCATTGCCGGGGAATAAAGTTTTTAAACCGAGTTCATTAGTTTATTTTTGGATTTGTATTTTTAATTGTTTTGGGCTATTCATCACAAAACTAACTTCTCTTGTGTTTTTTTTCTTTTTCAGGCTCCAATAACAATTTATGCAAGATTCTTACAAGATCGAGTTTTTCTGAGATAGATCTTGAGATCGAAAGAACTATTCAGACAAAGAAGAAGAGAATAGCAAGGAATATTGTAGAAAATAAAAATTATATTCAAAATCAGTTATAGCCACCTCAACCAGCTTAGCTGAGAGTAGTCGCCAACGATGACGAAGTATTAGTTGGGGATTATGTAATCCCCGTTCTAGCTTCTATCGAATCCAGCATAATATGTCCTCCATTTGAGAAAGCAAATTTTCATCTCTGACTATATGTCATAAATCTTTTCCAAAAAAAATCAAGGCATTATGTTCTTTGGAGGCACAAAAGAATGTACATGATCACATTCGAGCTTTCCTAATATTATTTGAAATTATCAGTCATGAAGAAATGTATGTCAATGCCTTTTGAATGCATCTATTTCCTAATACCTTGAAGTATAGCGCAAGAGATCAGTAATATTATCTACTTGTCGGGAGCTTTATTTCTTAAAATGATATGGTATAGAAATTTATATTGAGATTTTTTCCACCCTCTCAAGTCCATCAGATCAGAAATGAGATACACAATTTTAAGAAAGAGACCTCGAGAGTTATCTAAAAGTATGGGAAAGGTTCAATGAACTATTTCGACAATGTCCCACCTAGACATTCTTAAATAAACCTTGTCTACATCTTTTATTTAGGTTTATTACCTGAGCACCGAAATATGATCGATGCTTTAGCGTTTGGATCAGTAATGAAGATGCACATAGATGATGCTTGTGAACTTTATGAAAGAATAGTAGAAAATCAGGTTATGTGGCTATCCTATTGGGAGACATCGAGGAAAACAGTATGACTTCACAATACTGATGGAATAACACTGTTGGCATCGAAGATCGAGGCATTGAAGAAGAAGATGGACACCTCACTTAGATAGTACACGTGGTATACCAAATTACATCGATCTTTGAAGGTTGCAGGGTTGAGAAAAATTAGGTACCTATCATGAGCGAGGAACATGTGGTTCAGTTTGAAGAATCAACAAAGGTAAATCATGAAGAACATTCAGAAAGTCCATAGATTAAGGTAATTGTTCCTACTAATTCACATATACCTTTAGTCATGTTTCTTCAAATGATGCAAGAAATAAGCTCGAGAAGCAGTTTGTGAAGTTCTTGGATGCCTTCAAAAAATTTTATATAAACATTTCTTTCAATGACACAATCCTAAAAATTCTATACTATGAAAAGTTTTTGGAAGAGATATTGACTAAGAAGAGAAAGTTGCCCCAAGATGAAATAGTGGCCTTGACAAAAGACTGTAGTGCAATTCTACTGCATAAGCTCTTTCCTAAGCTGAAAGATTCAGGGAGTTCCAATCTACCTTGCTTTATATGATATTCACATGATATCAATGCTTTAATTGATTTTGGAGCAAATATTAATCTAACATTGTTGTCTATCTATAAAAAAAATAAAATTTGAGGGAGCAATAAGAAACAACTATTTATTTCCAATTGGCAGACACTTCAATCAAATACCCTAAAGAGTGGTTGAGGAGTACTCATCAAAGATGAAAATTTTATCTTTCCAGCTAATTTTATCATCATTGATGCAGGAGAAAATCAAAACATACCAATAATCTTGGGAACACCATTTTTAGCAACTGACATGCACTGATGGATTTTGAAAAGGGCATAATAATATTGAGGGTGAAAGATAAACAACGAAGTCTCAGCATGAATACTCCACCAAGCAATATGCTTACCTCTAAGAGTGCGGAAAAATTGATCATGAAGAGAAAGATGATTATGCAAGTCATCATTATAAAAAAAAGGAGTTGGTGGATTAGTTTGAGCAATCAAGGAGGACCAGGATGGAAACTTTAAAGTTTGGAGGGCCACAGATGAATCAAGTAACATTTGCAAGTGCAACTGTTGCAAGGCTAAAAATTTATTTATCAAGCAACCATAAATAGACCACACACCAGAGGCAAGCTAATCACTATATATAAGTGCTTCTTGAAAGGCAATCAAATTCTCCTTTCTTTTATTTATTATGCTTTCTAAATAATATGTTACATAATTTATTGCTTTTAGTTAGTTTAGAAATTTTCATCCTTATACATTTATCACTATAAAAATAAAAATAAAAATTTACTCGCGGTCGTAACCCTAAACGCGTTCCCTATCTACAGCCGCAACCTATGGCCATTGTCCTACTTTTCTTGCCTACTTCCCTTATTCCGTTTTCCCCTTCGTCCTTGTATTTTCTTTTTGGTTGTGAATTGGAGTTAATACCCTATATAGTTACTAAACTTTCTCAAAAGTT